>QZGG01000305.1:0-161625 GCA_006409495.1 Sedum album | reverse complement strand
AAAAAGCCTCATCCCAGAATCGAAGTGGGAGAGAAGAATGGGCAATGAGAGCCAAGCCGGTTTCCACAACATGCCTATGTTTGCGTTCAGCAATGCCGTTTTGCTGCGAAGTATAAGGACATGATATTCGATGCAAAATGCCAGTACGTTTAAATATGTGTGTAAACGCGAATATTCACCACCTCCATCAGATTGGATAGCAATAATTTTTGAATTCAACAGACGCTCAACATGGGATTGGAAAGCATAGAACACAGATTCAACATCAGATTTGTGTTTAATCAAATAAAGCCAACAAAAGCGACTGAAATCATCAATGAAACTAACGTAATATCGGTATCCTCCTGAGGAAATGATTGCAGGACCCCACGCATCAATATGGATTAATTCCAGTGGTTTAGAACTAACACGATGAGATAAAGTATAAGGTAATTGATGGCTTTTGGCACGTTGGCAAGCATCACAAACAGTTTGAGTCTGTAAAGAGCAACAAGGAAGAGAAAATTATTTAACAACAGTTTTAATAATATGACTAGATGGGTGCCCAAGACGATGATGCCAAAATGTGTGAAGGTAATCTGACGCTTGAAAAAGCCTGTGTAGCAGAACATGAATAAATAGGGTAGAGTCCGCCTTTACTTTCACCTTTGAGCAGAACTTTCTGTGTTGCTTTGTCCTTGGTTAAGAATAAATCAGGGTGAAATTCGATAAACACATTATTGTCAGAGGCCAAACGATGAACAGATAATAGATTTTTAGCAATGCTAGGAAAATAAAGGATGTTACGAAGAGCAATTGAATTATTTGAGCCAGTTAATCGAGAATGACCAATATGCGAAATAGATATACCTGCCCCGTTAGCCACTAGAATTTGATCAGCTCATGTGTACCGTTCTTGAACTGTGAGGCGGTCCAAATCACTAGTCAAATGATCTGTCGCGCTGGAATCAACAAACCAAGGTGCATCAGATCTGTGTAAATGATCGGCAGTGTTGGCTGTACGTGAATCCTCCGAGGTATATGCTTCGTTGAAGCGATTATGACAGCTGATAGCTTCGTGACCGAACAAGCGACAAGTCTAGCACTTCGAACGGAATCGGCTACTCCCCGAACGGCCTTGACCGGCCCCGCTCTGATTGTGTTAGCCGAGCCTTCAGTTTGGGTTGAGGACTTCAGTTGGATGTTCTTTTTGTTTTGAAACCCAGACGCATCGTTGGGATGGCGCGGCGAGCGACGACTAGATCCATTGGATTGACAGCTTTCCGAATTGACGGAGGATGACCGGTCGGTTATTTGTTGTTGTTCTAGTAATGCTTCAAAAGACAGCAAATAGGCATAAAAATCAGCTAGTGATATACATCTATTTGCAATAGTAAGAGAGGCTGCTAATGGGCCATATTGTGGGCCGAGTCCAGCTAAAATATAGTCAATGAAGTCATCATCAGAGATGGGGGCTCCGATGGATGCTAGGTTATCAGCCAACGTTTTCATGCGTTGATAAAAGTCAGCGGCCGGCTAATTGCCTTTCTTCAGTGTTTGGAGTTGCAGGCGGGTTTGGCGTACTGTAGCGCGATTCTGCGCAGCAAACATCCCATGAACAGTTGCCCAGACTTCAGCAGCGGAAGTCTTGCCCACCATTTGAGTTGCAACGGCCGGAGTCATGGAGTTGAGGAGAAAACTGAGTACCTTCTGGTCCTGCTGCCACCATAACTGGTGTGCAGGATTGGGTTTTGTCATTGCAGTCTCTCCTTCGCCCTCGGTTGTAAACTTTTTGGGTGTCGAAGTACTTCCGTCCAGGTAACCATGCAGATTTAACACGGATATGGTAGGAAGGATTAGCGTCTTCCAGAGTAAAAAATTTGTTCCATCTAATCGAACCGGCGACGTAGGGAGAGGAACATAGGTGGTAGATACATCACCTTGGATTGCGGAAGAAGTCATCGCAAAATTAAGAGATTAGGATCGATAGATCCGGCCTGATACCAAATTAAAATAGAAGATTGATTGAATTATGCAGGATGATGATATCCTGACATTCTGTTCTTATTTATATACATAACAATGCATGTGTACAATGTATATGGACCTTCCTAGATTAGCTAATTTCTAAATATGATTTCCTAATCAAAGAATGTCAATAAATGACTTTCACTGATTCTTTGCATCACTGATTTCATGGTCCATTAATTCCGTGCATTAATATACGCTGCCGAACCAACCGAGGAGGCCTTGGCTAAAGATTCAACCATCCCCCAAAACGCAGCAATGACAGCAAAGTTAGAGGCCATCTTCGATGACCTTGCTGAGGTAACAACTCGGAGGCAGCAAAGGCCCTTGAAGCTATCATCTAAGGCAGCCGAGAAGCATGGGCAGACCTTGCCAACTTGTTGAGAAACCAAGGCTCACCTGCCCAGCAAAGTGCAGCAGCAAGTTGCCCACTTGCACCCCCATCCACAATATATTTACATGTCAGCAACCCACTTGCCAAGACCACCTGACTAAGCTATCTCCCCTGCCATGTCACCTGCTGCGTCAGTCTGCAATGGCAGCAAACCCTAATTGATGTAAAATCCGACGATATCGTTCATTAACCCTAATTGATGTCCAATCAACGATTTAAAAAATTATTTGAAAACAGGATTTTAAAAAGCCGGACGCAAATTAAAAACACAACTGTAACTTTAATTTTTTTTAAAAATGATCATTCCCTTCTTATTCTCGGCCTCCTGCCTCCGAGACGAAGTTGCAATACCCAATACAATAGGGCAACACGCGCTTGTAATTTGAAAACTATTTAAAGGTGAGTTATCAATTAACCCTCCGTTTGGATGCGAAAAAAGTTTTAATACCCAATACAATAGTTATGTTTCGTTTTGAAGGGTAAAGTGACGATTTGAATCAGAAGAAGGTAAGATTTTTCTTCTTTTGAATTTTGTTCGCATCAATGAGTTGAACAATGATCCCTCCTCAAAAAAATGCTCTCTCCTCTCACCTAGGGTTTTGAAAACAGCCTGCCGCCTTGGGTGGGGAAGTGATCCCTCTCACGAGGAGGTCCTTCCTCTGCCCTGGGTTTTTTTCTTTACCTTTTTCTTTGGTTTTTCTTTTCATTTTCCTTCCATAAGCTTCGGATTGTGGAGTTTCCTCCGCCGTTTTGTTCGGCGCGTTTTCTCCGTTGATTTAGTTGTGCGCCGGTCACACTTTAGGTGGTTGTGATGCCCGTCGGCGGGTATGGATGTGACTTCAGATCTGTGATTGCGGTCGTGCTGGTGGCTTCAGATCTGTGGTTGCGGTCGTGCTGGTGACGGATGGTGCGCCGGTGGTAGGGGACCAGCTGATGCGGCTGGTCCATTCGGAATTGTCGCACTCTCCAAGCTGCAGATCTGCCGCATCTGCTGCACCAAGCTTCGCGTGCTCTCGATTTGATGTTTTGTCTTCTGCTCATGGTGTTTTTCTGGGGGTTGCTCAAATATGGATGGCGGTGGGTTAATGGTGACGGTACCCGGTCTCGGTCTGAGCTTCAGCTGCTTTTAAAGAGACTCTCTAGGTGAAGTATAGTCTTCGTATCTTTGTCCCATTAATTATACTTTAATTATGCGCTTATCATTATCCTTTGTATTGAAATGTACCTACCTTAAATCAAAAAATTAAGAGTAATGCAGTAGAAGGAATCTTTATTCTCATACCTCGTCATTCTTTGCGAAACATTGTAAAAAGTATCAAATGACGTCAAGTAAACGTAAGAAACTTTTGGGAATTTTTTGGTCAACATCAATATCCTAAACTATAATGCTTGCTTTATTTCTTGCTGCAGCTTGTATGAAGCTTGTATGGCATCCACAATGTCATCAGGGTGCATTGTGGCGTCAACTTTCAGAATCCCCTCAACATCATCAATCTCAAGTGTATCCAACTGAGACTGCAAAAGACTAACAGGCATATAATGAGTACCCTCCGCAATCCTCCTCTTCAGCCTATCTTCCAGCACCTCAACTTTCGCTTCCAATAAAACAAACTTCACCTTACTTTTAAAACTTCCTTGTTTGTAATTCTCATCCCCTGATCTTAGAATTTCTCTGTACCTTTTTTTCAATGCTGAGCAGCCTAAAACTACAGAGTGCCCATCTTCTATATTTTTCCTTAAAGTCAGTTTTAGTGTAGTTAGCCATGGATCCCTGTCATCCTCCATCAGAGGAACCCCTCTTTGCATCTTGTCTGTCATTAAATCTCAAAAATCAGTTACAATATGTACGGAGAGTTCTAAAATATTTTTTGTGAAACTGTGAGAAATAATCTCAAACGTTGATTTGTATAAACAATTGAACTTCATTTTTCGAAAACTCAATGCTGTTCTGATGCACCTTTGTTATCCTGAGAATGAAAATCATCTGCATCCAGAAATGTGCAGCTCATGACGTCAGCAAGTTTCTTCCCTATAGTACTGCAAAAATTCAATAACCATTAAAACATCCGCAACATCTATAAGATTTTGTCTATCAATCATTCAACTTTTTGCTGGTATCCAACACATCGAAAATTGTACAATTTACATGAAACAACATTGTTGAAACAAAAAAGACAACAAACAGATTGTAACAACAATAAAAGAGATCACTCACGATTTTCCAGCTCCGCAGACACCCATAATTACAACAGCCATTTTTGAGATTAATATTGATATTGAATCAACTCAACCCTAGAAATGGCAGAAGTTAGAAGCTTAGATTTGGATCGATGTCAATTTGTATAGATGAGAAGATAACGCATCAATCTGACATTATTGTATCACCGCGTACTACAGTTGGCCTTTTCAACCTTCCGCCACGTCGCGAGATGTAACTGGATGATTATCCATAATTTTTTTAATTAAATATAATTACAATCGTTTATAATTAAATAAAATAAATGAATCGTTTCCAGACCAGGATCTGTGCAACCAAGTTATTTGATGTGAGTATTAAAACGGTGATGTTTTGATATTTTTTACTATAATCTTATGTAGTTTTTACCAAAATTACATAGTTTTGAATCGCTATAACGTATTATTGCTGCACTGAATCTGATTTCGCTAATTTCCTATTCTTTCTTCTTCCAAATTACTTACTATTTTTAATCCCATGTTAAAATTTCCAACTTGTTTACAATTCCAACAGAATCAAATACTACAAAGCTCTTTTTAGATTTCAAGTTTCCATTCTTGTCAAATTTCCAAGCGAACTCGTTTCCTAATAGTTTAAGAACTGCACTCCTCCAATCTTCAAACCTATAAATACAACACCAACCTCAACCATTCAAAACTCACAACTAAACTCTCTGTTCATCTAGCCTTCCAAACCCAATGGCGAAATCAAGAACCCGATCACGTTCCGCTCCTCCTACCGTCAACCGCATTATACTATACAGACGATATCCGTCTCAAGCCTGCTCTAGATGAAAAGAAGTTCAGACGATGGCTGAAACAGAGACACGCAATTTCACCATCACAGAGACAAAAACTCCTAGGTGAGATCATTGTCGTGCAGCCTAAGAAAATATGTCCTTTTCCATGTCAGAATCGTTGCCACCACATGGAATGCTGGATGAAGCTCGCATCACTTGCTGACTGAACTCACTCCATGCTCGAATCACTGCGAGCTTCAAATCATTCATCAAAATAATTCTAGAGTCTTTTTGCATTAGTTTCTTTAATATTCATAGTTTAACATCTCTTCAACTGTACCTGGAATTATATACAAATCATGTAATCTTATAAATTTTACATTTTGTTACTTTGTGAATTTATCATAGCATTTTTCATTATGTAAATATTTTATACACGAAAAAGCGAACAATTTTTCAAAAACTTTGAAAGAATTTCCAGCAACACAATTACCTACAAATTTGAAGATAAAGCTAGTAAAAGTTGTTGACAAAATATGGGAATAAAAAAATATGTGAAGAATATTTCTATACTGAGATTTAACAATTGGAACACAAAGTTGGTAATACAAATGAGACATCCTCTTCTGTAAAAACATTACAGAAATACCTGTTTTTTCTGCTATCATCATAATTCTCGTAATCTAATTCAAAATGGGTAATATCAAAAACATGATGAAGTGCATCATAATTCGTCCCAAAGCATCTCAGTCTGTTTGTACCATTTAACCGAAACAATGGTACCTAGAAGATACAAGTAAAAAGAATGTTCAACGAATATGAAGACACTTTTGTTTGCCCAGAGTACGTATCAATTGATTTACCTGTGATTTAAGGGAATTGGAATGAGCCTCCTCCGATTCCTGTACTGCCTGCTGGTGGATTGATGGCAACCCAAAGGAGAGAAATAGTGATGGCGATGAGCCCTGACCAGACGTATACGATGGTTGGAGTGCGTCCACGACGTCCCATAAGACCTTTAGCGAATGGGTAGAGATGGGCTAAGACCCAAAAACTGAAGAAGACACCACCTATGAGTTTGCTCCATTCAGGTATTTCGGCGTAAATAGTTCTGCTGAATCCAACTGCTATGGCGATCAAGTTGACCATTATGATGACTATCGGAGGGATCATAAGGGAAGTCCATTTTACAATGTAGAGATCTGCAAACTCGTCGTCCACATCATCTCCTCCGGATTTGGAAGTTAGAGTAAAGGAGATTTCTATACCAGCAACGACTTTGAGAAGACCTTGAAGGACAGCGGCAAGATGAGCACTTGTTCCTCCAATCAACCAAAACTGTTCATTTCTCCACCATTCTTCTAACTCGATGCCTGACCATTTGATCTCGAGGATGGCAAGCAGCATAAGAGTGACAGTGATGGTCAAAAGGTAGACAAGGAAAGTTATACTGAGAGTCTGGACGATAAATTGGCCCGAGAAGAGCGACAGTGCTGGCAGAAAGCAGTAGACAATTAGAAAGATGGATGTGAACGGGTAGATACCGACATTTAAGTAAGCAATTCTCTGAAGGATTTTCATCCTTGGGCTGGCAAGTAATGCGTTGTTACGTGAGAAGAAAATTTCAACAGACCCTGTAGCCCATCGAAGCACCTGATGAAGCCTATCAGTAAGATTTATAGGAGCAGTGCCTCGGAAGGCATCACGCTTTGTGACACAGTAAACTGATTTCCAACCCCTGTTGTGCATCCTGTAACCTGTGACGACATCTTCAGTAACTGACCCGTAAATCCATCCGATGCGCTGTCCCCACTCAGTTTTATCCTCATACCAACATGAGATCACACTGATAGCTTCAGCAACTGTTGATGCATCCAATAGCTCTCTTGGAATGGTAAGAGCACCAGGTGGCCTACCGTTCTTCACAGCTGGATGGTCCGCCAATGGACGACCTTGGAACTCAGCAACAGGGATTGAATCTATGAGAATTGTAGAGTTGCCAATTTCTTAGGAACTAAAGACAGGCCCATATCCTCATCATCGGAATCACCCATTCTCAAGGCCCGGTTTTCTTCAGGAGTGTGCGAGACAGCACTTTTCTTCTTGCGAGAAAAGCAGCAGCTACAACAACCAGGATGATTTTCTTTTGCACGCGGTGGATCAAATCCATAAAGAGCAATTCTCCTAAACAGACAACCAGTTCCCACATATACGGGACCTTGAAGTCCATCAAGTGCACGCATATTGACATCAAAGAACACAGTGTTGTGGTTGGCATATCGATCAGAAGGATCAATACCTTCGAATCTTTGAGGGAACTGGACATAACAAAGACGATCACCACCTCTATCCATCATAAAACACATGCCTTCCCTCATAGCAAAGGAGTTGTAAATGTAATGGTCACAGTCAAGATTGAGAATGAAAGGCCCATTTGACATAATTGCCGAGGCTCGAACAAGGGCATTCATTGCACCAGCCTTCTTATTGTGATCATACCCTGGACGCTTCTCCCGAGATACATAGACTAAAAGCGGTAGACGGATGTCAATGTCAGTCAGATCAAGAAGGTTCGAATCATCTGACGTGCCTTCCAGTGGCACATCACTTGGAGGTTTCAGCATGACCTGTATTTTCAGTAGAGCACAATCAGCTTCATATGCAAATTAAACGATCAAATATTTTTAAAGCATGCATGAATTTCTAGAACGTTACCTGAATGATTCCAGCATGGTCACCCTTGGAGTGTTCGGGAGATGGGACGATCCACGTTCCAGGCCAATGAGTTCCATCAGCCATCCAAGTAGCTTTTGGGATTTTAACAGTTTCAACAGGATCATCACCCTGGTTCTGCCGCTGAAGCTTCATGGCTTTGATCTCCTCTCTAGCATGATATGCATCTGATCTACGACGAATAGAGTCTGGCAATCCATTAATCCTCACTTTAAACTCATCGTACTCTCGCTTAATACGCCTTCGATCCTTGACAAAATCAGGCTTCACTTTACCCTTGTACGGATCTTTCTTCAAACTAAAATATGATTCCGGGTTTCGTGGTTCAATAGTATGCTTACGGCAAAATGGAACCCATACATTGGCAAAGCTCGCAGCTTCCGCCATGGCCTCAAAGGTCAGCAGTGAACCTCCATCATCAGATACATAACAAGCAAGTTTTTCAACAGGATACTCAGCAGCTAAAATTGATAGTATAGTGTTGGACGTAACAAGCGGCGGCTCCTTCTCAGGATCAGCAGTCGACACGAAGACATCCATGCCAGGGAGATCAGATTTCCCAGTGGGATTGTTGGGACTAGGCATGTCAAACTTTTCTTTCAGAACAGTTAGATCAGTTGACCGGTTGATGGGGCATAGCTTTGGTAGCTGATCAAGAAGCCAAGAAAATGCAAACCAAAGCTCGCATACAATCGACATTCCCCATAACCATATAGCATCCTCGTTTTTGTGAGTGATTCTCCACATCAAAAATAAAGCAAGAACAACCATTCGAATGAAGATCAGCAGCCTGCAAATCAACAAGTATGAATCAAAATTATACAGCTGTATGTAGATTTTAAAAAGAATACTTATCCATTAAGACATTTAACGAGTAACATTTTGTTGAGGAAAATTTTGAACCATATCAGAAAATACATTTGAGACGCAAGATTAAATATCTAAGGACAATTTACTGAACAAGATAATAACTTAAGTGGTATAAGAAAAGGATATATACCTGTAGGGACTAAGAATTCCGGCAGGAATCTTTAATTTACGAGTGAGCGGCCTCCAAGGTTTGCTAACAAGTTCAGATGGCTCATGCCCATTACTATTTTCATCTCCAAATGGTCCTTCTTTCGGCCAAATTGCATTTCCATATCCGTAAGTGCCATTAGTCTCAAAAAGCCATCTATTATGATCAAAATCACCGGTCTGACTTCTCATCAAGACAGATTTAGTTGACTTCATCAGTGACAGCCTCCTCTCCATTTTGGACATACCAGCTGGAGGAGGTAGTTGAAGAGGACGGGTGCTTCCCACTGCAACTTCATCCAAATCCAAGTTCTTATAAGGCTCCTTACAACCAGGACATATACCTCCACCAGTTTTAACCGCATCGATGTAACAATCCCGACATATCTTGTAGTCACATTCACACGGAAGAATGTCTACACCACGTTCGTCACTCATCACTTTCGCATCACACCCGGGGATAGCGCAGGAGGATCCCTTTGTACCAGCCATTTGCGGATGATTAGTCTCTGACTCAATCACTTTATCCATAAGATGTGCACGAGTCACACTATTAAACCCTCCAGTAAACAGCGAACTAGACACATACTGCTCCTCTACTTTCTGCGACATAGATGGGTCCAACGGATTATTATCAGGTGTAGCTGGCATGTGTACCGTATAGTTGAAATCAGTACTACCAATCTCACTATCAAGATCATCTCTAGAATAGCTAATGTAACGACCAGAGGAAGTCCTTCTCCCAAAAGTTACAGTTGGCGGCAATGGTGGTTTTTGCGAATCAGGTCCGTCGGAAGACATTGACAAGTTCGACCGTGTGGCCTTGAAAGATCTGCCAGCCATTCTCAAAACCTAGAGTGTAGTATCTCCAAAACCTGCATCAACACACAAAGTCCAGATCAATTGCCCAAAATTCAAGTTTTAAACATTCAAATACAAAAGGAGGACAACAATGGTCAACTCAACAAAAAAGTCACTCAAAAGGTCACAAGAACATCATCATCCTACATGGATCCATAAGACAATTATGGATCCAAAACTGAAACTTTAAAACAACCCAAAACCACATCTCAGCCAAGCACTACAAAGATCCAACATTTCCAAAACCCCAGATCAAAAAATCAGCGCCCTAACTTCACCAAATCAGTCGACAGAAAATTGACCCCAAAACAGACAAACCCCACAATTTTCTCCATATCCAAAATCAAATCCCAAAAATCGCAATTCAAAAACACAAAAAAGACCACATATACCTCTGCTGCTATCTCACTCCCAGATCCAAACCCAAAATCTCGATTAATCCGAACCCTTCAACTAAGCAAAGGGTTCATTTTTCAAACGGAGAGAGAAAGAGAAGACAGTAAGAGGAACATGGTCAGGCAGTAATGAGGAAATGATGAATACATATAATTATTCAAATCTATCCATAGACCAATTCACAAAAAAGACAGCTTTCTTGTAACTCCCAGTAAAAAAAGATTCAATTTTTTTCTGAAACGTTCGCTTCGGAGCAGCTCTGAAAATTGGTATGTGAAGATTTTTTCAAATAAGGAAGGTGATGTGGTGTGTGGAGTGTGACCGGCTCTCCTTATTTCTTACAGGCTACAGCTGAGACAAAAGCGTGTTTTGCGCGGAACGGCGTCGTTTTTGAGGCGCGTTCGGTGACTTGATTTGAATTTTTTAAGGTTTGGAGTTTCCGTGCGGCGTTGCTCGATTGACGTTTGAATTTTGAAAGGGTAGTTTGGGGATTTTTTTAAAGCATTTGTACTGCATGTTGTGTGATTATTGGAGATTTTGGTTTCATATTTGATATACTCCGATTATTTATTTATTACTTTCTTTGTCCCTATTTGTTTGTTTAAAAATACAAAATACATGATTTTTAAGAAAGAAAGAAGATATAAAATGTATGGTTGAGAATAAATGGTTTATAAAGTATATGATTAAAAAGTAGAATATGTGGTTAATATTGAAAAAGTGGACAAACTTAAGGGGACACTCAAAATAGAAAGTGAACAAATATTTAGGGACTGAGGGAATACTATTGTTGTAGATTCCAAATAAATATGCTGGAGTGTTGATTTGCAACTTTTAATATAGTTTCAATCACTTTTTAATTGAATTACAATATTGTTTTTTTCAAACATATAATTGAAATGCTTACAAAATATTTGAATGGAAAGAGAGGGGGATGGTGCAAAAGCATGGTTTGAAATTATGTCACATGGGGATATTCCATTCCAAAAGCAAGGTACCAATTCACAACTTTATGATCTCATTTAGTATTACGTTTAGTGTTATTTTATTAAGATGATCTATTATCAATGATAAGCTGGATTTGGTTTACACATTGACATCATTATTAATCTTAAATAAAATCGAATTATTGGTTAATGAGGGGGATTTAAAGTGAAGGTCAGATCGGATCCGGAATTGAATTTAAGTAATAGGTTGGCACGTTGTGGTGATATGAGAACTGATGATGTGGTCGCCAAGATTGAAGGCATTGATTTTGAATCGTGTGACAAAATGGGATGGCCGTTTAGACCTTGTCGAATTTGTGTTTAATTATTACTGCTACTACAGAAAATGCAATGTTTCTCAGGCCTGTTTTACATGGGAGTTATTTTAGTAAAAGTCGAAAGAATAATTTTATACGTGCGCAATGGGAGATGGTTTCTGGCGAGTGAACGATGATGTAATGTAACATTACGCGGTGATTTAATGTAACATTATGCGTATGTGAACATGCATCATGTTGTGTAACAGCTAATGTGAATGGAACGAAATATAATTGTAATGAGGAAAAGTTCCTAAAAGCTAAACGCAAAGACAAGTTGGAGACGTGGAAGCTTCATAATGCTGACGAAAGGGACATTAGTTTTATAAGATAGAAAACTGTTAAATAAGAATTAGTTTAAGGATTGAAAACAGGGATGTTCGTTGTGTTGGGTCGCCTGCACTCACATGTACACATGCTTCTAGATTCTTTTACAACTCTCTGTGATCGTCTTGTGTGGAGCTTGATGTTCACCAGTTTGCCTGCCATCTGTTGCCACATGCAGTACTTTTTGTCATTAAACGGATCTTAATTCACAATATAATTGTATAATCAAAGCAGCATATAATGTATATAATTTACAGATGTATATAATGTATATAAATGTAGTCGATAGGTGCATCTAGTAGATTCAAGGAACAATGACAATAACAAATTGGCAAAATTGGGGATGGCTCTAGGCAGAGCTTCAGTTTCCTAATGCTCTGCCGAATTTGTGTATATACAAATATTAGTAAGTCCTAATGAGCCACCGATCTACTCCTGAGTCCTGAGAAGCAGATCAACAGTTCTAAAGAAAACTTAATATTTTTAAAAGATTCATTTCATCTATTATTGTTTCACGTGATGCTGTTTAAGCTCGCAAACTCCTATGCCATTAACTAAATTTCTGAAATCAGGCTCCGATGACAACACACATCCGATAGAATAATAGATCAGAAGTAAATTCAAGAAATATAAACAATTGACAAAGAATAATGAGAAGGAATTGTACCATTCTCCAAACCAAGTCTTCTGGACCTAGAGGCTGAGCAGGACTAGAGTAAATGAAATGTTGTGAATACTGTAGACAAAACAAATCAGGCAATGTTTTTGATTAATTTTTTATATTTAAAATATGTATAAAGATGAAATCCGGACGGACAGTTAAAATAAGTCAAAGCACCATGATCGAGTTAGAAATGAGAAATTAATATGATAACTAACCAAAATATAGCTTAATTAGATATATCAGCAGCATACCTTTACTAGGTTGCCTTGCATTACTCGGATTCTATAAGTGGTAATGCTTTTTAGATATGATACGAGCCAACCAGGCTGCACGGCATCACTCGAGGAAACGAATAGAGCGATCTGCATAATTTTAATTTGACAGAATCATGTGATGTCCGTGAGTCCCTCGTTCTGTTTGTATTCACTTGTATAACCCAATTACCCAACAACATACCTTCCGGTAATCAATTATTCCCTCAAATGGAAGTTCCAACTCATCGCTAACAATAACAGGGATGCACCCACTCACAATGGCATCAAACAACCTTGCAGACGACGGGGTATCACCAGCAGGACTTAGGCAGAAGACAGACCTAATGTCACAAAACAAATAAGGAACTTTAGAATTGCACATAAGTACATAACTAACAAACACGACATAATGTTAGATATTACTTGCGCATGCCATTTTGTGCCGCAATTCTTCCTCTCTCCCCAGCAGATCCTTCCTCGATAACTACACCCTCCGCTCCATTTAATTGCTCCCCAAGTTTGGAGCGTATTTTTCCTCCCTGGAGAATTTTAATGTGTACACAATGCGTATTAAGTTGGAGAAGGAAACACAGCACATCAAAAACACAGCGTATCAAGTTGGAGTAAAGGAAACACAGCACATCATGTTGGCAAGCTTAATGATCCTTAAAGCTTCTCTACTGAAGTTGTGTAACTTTACCGCATTCCTCTTGAGTCGCCCACGAAAGAATAGCAAGGTGCTTCTCTTTGATGCTGTTTCGGATGCACACTTAGCATCACAGAAATCCACATTAGGGACGTAAGGAAGAATCACATCTTTCTCAAGATAAACTTGTCCAGGTTTGTACCTAAACGAGAAAATCATAACTAATTTGCAAATAAATCAATGTCTGCATGACGCTTAACGCCCGTCATGCTAGAAAAAACAAACAACATTCTCACCAGTTTCCGGTGGAGTCCATATCCGGTAGGAGCCAAATAGATTTCTTGACAAACTTACGTACCGACTTAAATGACCAAGGATGGTGAATTGGAAATATATGATCCCTTCCCCCAGACCGATTCCATGCAGGCTGATCGGTCACCCACTTCAACGCATCCTACATTTACATAAAACAAATAAGCACCTAAAACCATCTTCACACACCATCTTTACAACCAAAACCAAACTTCACCAGCCACGATAACATCTCATTAACACCAGAAGGTCAAATTAAGACCAAAAATGACAATTGAGATATAGTTCAAAGACATTTCCATTTTTCTGTGAATTTACTAAAAGAGTGAATTTCTACCGACACACGGAACAATGGAAGATCACTCACACCCTGTAAAGCGCTTTGCACTCCTGCTTCTCGAGCAAGAAGTAGCTAATAGTCGTGAAAAACGGAACATAAAAGAGATCAGCATCCTCCTGCCTTTTCACTCTCACAACACTCTTCAACAGCCTTTCGGACTCTGGAGCTATCAAATCCGCCCACAGCCAGTAATCAATCGAATGCTGCAACATCAGAATCGTCACATCACAAATCTGACTCAAAAAATAATAAATTAAATATATAAATAAACAGACCTGCTCGATGAGGCGATGAACAGGACTGCCGTTGGAGGTCAGATTGGAAGTCTCTCGATACGTATCACGAAACAGCTTCAGCAAGTCGTACGTATACTTACGCGGCATTTCATAGACGTAAACACAAACTGGAAACGACGTCGGAAAGAGCGGATCTCGGAGCAGACTCTCGTCTTCTCTCTCACGCATCGAATCGTCTAGTTTATTCACGTCTGTGGTGTCGAGATAGCTGACGGTGTCGTCGTGGATGGTCGTTGAATATTTCGTCGTGAGGAAGTGGTCTAGGGAGGCGATGAATGAGGTTTCGAATTGATTAGGGTTGGTGTAGCGTGGATGGATGGAGGAAGAGAAGATGAAGAAGAGAAGAGGGATGAGGAGGAGGGAGGCGGTGAGGATGAGGATTGGCGATCTGGTGAGGGTTGAGATCAGGCGGTTACTGCCGGCGGCGGTCGGTAAATGTTTGCCGGCCATCGGAAGTGATGAGTGCTGGAGAGAGTTCGAGTGAGCTGCAGCTGCCGTCTGCTGACGTTTTAGATTTGGGCTTTGGAGTCCAGCACAACCTGGCCCATTAGTTCAGGAGAAATATTTAGCTTTCATATATATTGAATAATTCAATATTTTATTTTCTTTAAACAAGAGGTTCAATGAGTATCAGCATCAGACAGAATCAATTTCCCAGTGAAATGGTCTTGAAAGAACAACTAGAGAAGTAAGATAGTAGAGTTTCTAAGAATCTTAAAAGATGATGAGGTCGTCCTTTGATGTCTGTGACTTCTTTGAATCAGTTCCAGAGGTATCGGGGGTAGTTTTCTTGCCGAAGATCATTTCGTCAAGATCATCCATCATTTCATCATTGCTTCCGCCATGAGAAAATCCACTACGAGATCTTCGGACCAGAGCTTCCTCTTTGGTGAAACGAGGTGAATCTTCCGGTTCCACTGCCACAGGAATCATAGCAGGTTCAGGCTCGCGTCTGACATCAAGCGGCTTCTTCAGTTCTTCATACATGGACAGAACTTTCTGGATCTCGTCGTTTACGTTCAGTGCTTCAAAGAGTACTGCTTCGTTGTCAACCGTAGTTTCAATAATCTGTAGGACTGTGTGCTGGGATTGACGGCATTGTTGGATAAGAGTGATTGTCAACTCATCCTGTAAAAGAAAGAAGTCATGATCATTGGATTAACTACCATTTGCTTCCGTATGACATGGGCTGGTGGAAAGAAATGGAGCGAGATGAAAAAAAACTACCTTCAGAGCATCTTGTTGTGGAGACGATGTTAAGACAGTTGTAAGAAGTTCTATACTATTTCGTGCAACATCAAATGCTTCCTTGATTTGTTCAGCAGTGAAGGACAGCACAGGAGTGTCCCGTTCAAAATGCGGTGGAAAATTCACACTAGTTTCTGAAGCTGAAACTGCCCGAGGTGGGGTGAAAATGGGGGCCAAACTTTCATTGTCCCTACCCGGGAAACGAACTCCCCTCAACCTCAGGCTCTGTAACAGAGAACAAATGTATAATAAATAAACAAATATATACTAATAACAAAAATATTTTATTTAGACAGAACAATTACAGTTATACTTAAAGTCTTAAACTCAGACTTGCAAAAAAGTGAGCATATTAAATTATAAAGCTTATAATTTTGAAGAGCACTTGAACATATCAATAGCAACAAAATTCTCCTATTAAACGTCAAACGCGTAGAAGAGTTCTTTTAGATGTATACTGATACCATGATCACTCTGATGCAGATATATTTCAAATTCACAAGATCTTCTTGCTAATTCGAAAATAATACTGCTTCCCGGATGGGTATTCTTAACTGTTGATGTGTTTGATTGTCGTTACACAAAGTAGTCAAATGTATCCAACAGTAAATGCTAAACTTCAAAGACACAAAGATTGAATAAAACATCACATGCATGAATTAATATTCCTAGATGAATCTTCTGAATTTTCTAGTAACGTCAGACAATCAGAAACTATTTACAAGGAACAATTTGGTTGCAAAGCATAGAGTAAGTAGTTACCTTGTATGTTTCTTCAAACACTGGCAGATAACGGAGCTCATTTGATGATTCCCCCCACAATTCAATCAGCATCAAAGCTTTGTTCTTGTTGTTTACAGGAGTTAGCGGATCGTCAATAAGCTTTACCATCTCATCAAGTACCCTCTCCGCTGCAATCTCTGAAAAGGCTTTCTCACAGTTCTTTGAAATAGTTTCAAGAAGGATCATTGCAAAATATTGGATTTTTGGACTCCTAATCATGATTCGCTTCTTTACACCACGGATCATATCAACACTGCTGATTCTCTCAGTATTAATCATATCACAGAGTTCAAGATTTGAAGCCCAATCAGGCTCATTCAAGTTCTCAGAAGTTGCCTCCTCCACCAGCTTATCAGCTTCAGTCGTACCTTGGATAAGTTCCATGACCTTATCACTCATTGATGACATCCCAGCACTCATCTTCCGCCCCACTTCTGCACCTCCAATCTTCAATCGCTCACTAAGAGCAGTGACTTTGTCCATCAAATTGTCACTCATTTTACTTATTGGTATGAACCCTCAAAAATAGTGTTATGCTCCCTACAAGCAAGAAATAACTTTTAGAACTTGCAATAAAAAACTATCTTATGCTAAAATTACAAAAAAACATAAACATAAAAACCAACTCCTTGGCTCACTAACGTTGCTCTTTAAAACTTGCAGTAAAAAATAGAATGGACTAACAATGACCTGTGAAATCTGAATCCTTGTCAGACTGGTAAAGAGACACAATTCCTAACAGTATACAGAGAAGCAAAGGCTAAAAGGAAACACATCAAACTCGTTGCGTACCACAAAAAGTTCCATTTATATCTCCATTTAAAAAAAACATTTTTTCTGATCCAGGATTAATAATTGTAATTTCTCTTTTAGTTATTAGTAGTGGTATGACTAAAAATTGAAGCAGCCAAGCCATAAATTTATCACTAAGTAGGTTTTGTTACTCAGTCCATATTCCCTCTATCATCTAACGTTTTAACAGTGCTCTCAATCTATTCTTCACAACTCTAATCTTTAAATCAATCCCAGGTTATCAAAAAACACATCAACAAACTTTAAATAATCATCACTTAGTCGATGATTCACAACTACAAACTCAAACTAAATTTGAATAACAAGAGTTTTAGTCAATATCAAAAAATATAAAACATAACAACCAAATACTTCAACTTTTTTCAACAATATATACTTCCTAAAAACCAGATTACATCAAAAGTTCATCAAAACCTAACTTTTTCCACTCTAAAATCTCAACCAAAATTCATCCCGATCATCATCCACATACCACGATTCACTCCAAATCAACGAATAGAAATCATCCAAACCTCTTGAAACCATAAAAAACTTAAACATCAACATCCACCAAAAACAAGTAGACAAAACCCTACTCCGGCACCAAAATCGAAGCCCTACCTCACAATCGAAGATATTAAAGAACGATCGCAGCGATGCGTTGATTTATATAGAAGCGTCCGGCCGATCGAGTCTGTAGCTTTTGGTCTTCGAGTGTCGGAATCGATGAAGCTTTCTTTGGCGTGTGTCTCACTTCAGCAAGTTGGTAGTTATGAATTATAATGTGTGACGCGAGTGTATTGCATTATCATGCACCTTCTGTAGACGAGACAGTGATTAATGGGCTTCTTCAAATCGACCCAAACAAGGCCCATTAAGTATTGAAATTGATCCATATGGTTCGGGGATTGAAATATCGTGAAAATAATCATTCAGTCAGTGATTAACACTAATGATCACACTACTTGTTTTATTTACTATGGATACTTTCATGCCTTCTTTCTCATGATGTTAATGTCTTTCTCGACATGTTTTGATGATGCTGACGTCTTCGTTCGTCCGTGGACGACTTGCTGTAGTTGTGTTAATTTAGAGTAGACGTCTTAGTGTGATGAAAATTAAAGATTGAATTGTGGTATGATTGTATATCGATACTTAAATATCTGATAACTAAAAATATAACATGTTCAAGTCTAACTTGAAAAGGCTATCTTCAATAAAATTATCTATTTTGTATGTACATGTTATGAGTTGAGATTACGAGAGATAAACAAATTAAATAATGTGAGATGGTAAGACATGATTTAGAATGTGATTTGATAATCTAGCTCTTGAGATTAATTTAATTATAAATTAAAATACGTGACAAGTGTACGTAAAATACGGGACGATCGAAAAATCTCACCCGTTAAATTGATAACAATGAACGTGTGATATTATACACTACTCTCCGGATTTAGATCAGGTACAACAAAGTTATTTGTTGCGAGATGAAACGATTTAGGTTCATATAAAGGGTTTAGGCAAAACTTGTAAAAAACATCAAAATGAAATCGTTTTAAATCGCAGTATTTAGCTGCGCCAAATAAGAATTTCTCCCTTGGTCTTGATCATACGTCTTACTTATTTATGAGTCCCATACTCACTCAATTCCAATAATCACTACCTTTTCACAACGTTTTCTTCAATTCTTCGATACACTCCGACTCCAATTGTTATTTATTTTTCAAGTTCAAATGGGACAAGCATTATAGAACGAATGGAGAGTAAAATACTCGGTTGAATTGGTTAGTATATTGAAAAGGTACACGTATAATTGGCATTAGAGATAGTACCGTAATGTATCTTTGCTCTGTATTTTTTGACTTATTGTGTATGAGTTGCTGGGTCAAAAAGTATCAGCAGGTAAAAGATTAACAAAATACTAACCCTCATTTGAGCTTTAGAGCTTAACTTTTCTTGCACTGTAAAGTAATTTCAAGCCGTACCTCTTTACATGGATAAAAAATAAAAGGCAGGACTTATAAGACTCCCATCAATGAATTAGTATATTAATATCCTATTAGTTAAAGCATTTTTGTAAATATTCTAATTCAATCACAGGTTCAGACTAGACACCACACCATACATCAGAGCATCATTGTAACCGTTTGGCTGGTGAATCCATAAGAGAGATAATAAAAAGGATATTTGAGAAAGATCTGATGATGATGCAGGTGGAGGATACGTAACAAAGAAATTTATAGATTAGAAATACTTATAAAGAACTTAAATTATAACCATGGTTCCATTAGAGCACTCCCCACCATGGTTTTTTACCATGAAATTCTACCATAAGGGATGGTACAAAATATCATTCATCCCACCATGGTTTTTTGCATGGTTTTTTTATCATCGCATGGTTTTTTCATGGTTTTTCATGAAAAAAATCATCTCATGGTAGAATTTGAGAAACTACCGTGAGAAATGAACCAATCAAAACGTGCCACGTGTACTGTGTCAGAACTTTTTACTATTCATATTAGATAGTATAATGATTATATCTTCAAAATAACAAAATTTTGATGTTCAAAAAATATACTGTTAAACTTAACTCTTTTAAGTTTATAAATGGACACCTATTTTGATATATTTTGATATATTTTTGAATAATTTTATTTATTAATTGATGAGTGTGAAAAGAAAATGATGGTTTTTTGTTGTGAATCATGGCAGGGATGTTCATGATTTTTTTCCCAGGAATTATGATTTGATGAGAAATAAAATTAAGAGAGATATGGATGATATTTTTTGTATCATTGTGAATGATGTCTTAGGTCATTAGATGTATCTAAAATATATAACAATGAGTGTAAATTCACATCTGGAAAAAGAAGACTGACATCAATGTACAGAGAACAGTAATGTTCAAAAATAGATGTCATTTGCAGAATGTCATATATGACTTTTTAGAGATATGGGTTGGTGCCCCACTTACTACGTGAGAGCAAAACCCTCCACACCCAACTCTCTCTGTAAATTTCCTGAGTTTTTTTGCACCGGTTAACCACCAGTAACAACAAATGCATCTTGCTCACAAAGAATAACTGAAGTGATTTGAAAGTCTCAAAGCACGGTTATATACGTATGTGCTCAAACTGGGTAACATTGTATGCTGAAGCTAGGTGGTCAAACAAGACTAGGCGAATAATAGGATGTTCAGGCTTTGCTTGATTAAACATTGAGTTCAACCTTACACTGAGTATTAACTAGGCTGAATTTTTATAAAAAGTAATCATAGTTGAGTGCTGAGAGTTGTAACAAATATTAAACTGAATTTAAATACTTTTGACCAAACAAACAAATTAATTAAATTATACAACTGAAAATAGAAATAGAAAAATTCATATTCGAGCTCATAAATAAGTATTACTCGAGTTATAATCGCGTAACAATCGAACTTTGAAATGAATGCTTGGGAAGATGACTGCTTATAGGGTTTATTTAAAGGATTTGTTATATTGGTATGACTAATAGACTACAATTAGAGAAGATGCATAGACATTAAGACCAGCTTGGAATGAGACCTGCTCTTGTTGACAAACAGGTTTATGTCAATCTAGGATTGAGATAGTTTCTTGTGTTACTAGGTATATATCACATGGATTTGCCGACATTGTACGTACATGTAATCATAAGTTTGTGTGATCAAAGACAGTCATCTATGTTACTTTGTGATAAAACTTAAAATTATACTGTATTAGGGCAATTGTGGTATAAGATATTCTTATGAAAAAAATGTACATATATGAACTGTGTGCGTGCTAGAAACACCTAAATACGGCCAGAGGTTTAATTCGTCTAACCAGCCTAACCGTATATGTCTCTCCTTCACCACAGCAATGTTTAGGTCACTTGTGTTAGATTTACTGTGTTATCTCCTTTCTATTTTTGGTATTTGTTAATAGTCATCTCTGAACGTGAACTTTTCGACTGTAATGTGGATACAATGTTCTCTTCTTGCTAAGGCTTTTTCTCTTTTAGATAAAATAGTATGTGTTAAGACTTTTGCCTCTAAATGAGTTATTCAAATAGCGTGTAATAACTTATAATAGTTACTAACTAACAATGTGTCAGATTGCTGTTTTAGTTCTGTATTTGAGTTTCAAATACCTAAACCAAAATGACACCACAGAATTAGTAGCTAAAAGACACCATACAGCTTATGGTTGTAATTAAAAAATATTAGTAATTAAAGAATTACTAACTTGAACACATCCGCATAAACACTATAAAACCATCCCTTTTCTTCACACATTTTTCCTACAGAGAAAACCTCTCCCTTTATCTGCCCCAGTTACTCCTACAAACAGGTAATACTAACAAAAACACAATATTTTCCGACCACGACACACAGATGTCTCTCTCTAACTTAAAGTTTGGTTAATCGGATATAAGTGTTCTATGTTATTTTCAATGCAAGATTAATTAACAAACTTTTTCATTTCTTGTAGTAGTATCAAGAGAGAGATGATGGGGAGATCAGCAGGGAATGATGAGATTGGCTTGAAAAAGGGGCCATGGACGCCTGAAGAAGATGCAAAACTTGTTGATTACATAGAGAAGAATGGGCATGTAAGTTGGAGAGCTCTCCCAAAGCTAGCAGGATTAAACAGGTGTGGCAAGAGTTGCAGGCTAAGGTGGACTAATTACTTAAGGCCTGATATCAAAAGAGGAAAGTTCTCTGACGAAGAGGAACAAGCTATCATCAACCTTCACTCAGTCCTTGGAAACAAGTAAATATATTTTCTCTTTCTTTCTTCGCATCTTTCTTTTTCGTATGCTAATCATATCATACCTCTTTGACCCCTAAACGTCAGAGTTTCGATAGGGTAATCCCAATATATAAATTTGAAGTTCGTTGCTTTTATTTGGTCTTCGACATACGTTACTGCCATCTATGATCAACTTCTTTCAGGCAATCTAATGGATTGAGTGCATAGAGAACTTAATTGTTCGTGCTCATTGTCGCTTATATGTGTCTAGATAATTAAGTTGATAAGAAGTCCTACAGGAATTGTTATGTAGTTGTTATGAAGGTAGTATTATTAAAAGAAAAGGTGATTAGACTTGTATTGTTTATAGAATAATCTTCCCTTGCGCAAATAGAAACACTTTCCTTAAAAGTTCAGATTTTCAAATGTATAGGAAACAAAAATGTCAATTATTGTAAAAAAGGGGACTGAAACCCACTCTAGCCTTTGTTCTCATTCCTTTTCATAAGTCAATAGATAGATGTACTTGATACTACTGTAACATATAGTGTAAAAGGTTTCATTGTTTGGTCATATATATGATATATATTTAAGAATAGGAATAGTATTACAATTTAACCTTAGTTTATAATCATTTGCCAGATGGTCAGCTATATCAACCCATCTTCCTGGCAGGACAGATAATGAAATCAAGAATTTCTGGAACACTCATTTGAAGAAAAAACTTCTACAAATGGGAATTGATCCTATAACTCACAGGCCTAGGACCGACCATTTAAACCTCTTAGCTAACCTATCACAGCTCTTGGCTGCAGCCAACTTATCACAAACTAATCAGCAACAGCAACAATCCATGGGACAATGCCATGAGACTCCAGCAACATTTTACATCTGATCATCAACAACATTTAGCAAAAATCCAGCAAATGAACACCCTTTTACAAGCCATGACATCTGCGGCCAACCCGCCATTGAATGTTGATGCCATGATGTCAAACTTGTTTGGGAATCATCAGGGTTCATTTCAGGACCAGAGAATGCTTGAAAATTTGATCAGGATGAATGGTCGTGGACATGAATCAGAAGCAAATGAGTTTGGTCATGGAGGGCAAATCTGTCATTTTTCAGCTGGTTCAAGTAACCCTATGCAACTTGATGATTTCACTAGCTTGGAGAGTGAACCCTTTTCTAACACCAACTGTGTTCATAATGCAAGCCATTTTAGTGACTCCTACTCCATGCCGTTTGGTGATCATAGTATTCCAGCACTGATCTCAGCTGGTTCTCCTGAATGCGGCATCACTTCGATAACTAGGACTCTTGGAGGGGATACACAATGTAAAATAAGTACCAACAATGTATCAAACCCTTCGTCCACAACTTCAACTACTTTTGAAGCCTGGGGTGACCATCAGATGGTGGATGATGAGGCCAGTGAGTCTTACTGGAAGGATATAATCGAGTAATTCCATCACTATAGTCCCATTTCGATATCGTATATCAGCTACAAATTTTATATCCAAAATTTAACTGACCTTTAATTTCAACTTTTTAAACGTTTTGATGTTTTGTACTGCAGCCAGTCTGCCCATGCGTCTCCATCATCATGGCCAGTCAGATTATAGGTAAAGAGATCCTTATATGTACCTCAGCATGGGGATACAATAGTGTGGTCGATAACAAAAATCCCAAAACATTTGATGGCTTTTGTGTTTGTTGTTGTGTACATGCTACCTTAACTTTGACCTATTATGGCTGTCCTACATGTATGATAAACATCATAGTGATAGTTACACCCTTGCACTCACATTATCTATACTTTAGAAAGGGGACAAATCATTGCAGTTGTGCCTAATGGTTTGGTTCAATTTGCACACGCAGTGTCATTGAAAACATAGATTTATAATTAAGTTATAATCAGAATAGTTGTAATAACAAGCAATTATTAATGATATGAAAAGTGTAATCAACAAATTATGATATGCTTTTAGTGACATTTGTTTGTCATAAAGGGAATGAAAGTCAATAGTATTTGTTACACATTAGGTATGACTAAGACCTTTTTGATCAAGTTTGGATGTAACTAGAGATCGCATGCGCACACAGGTAGGAGTAGGACATCTACATGGCACGTATGGTTCAACTTTACGAAACATTGATACTTAAGACATCAAATAACCTTGTTTTTTATTAAAAAATGTACATAGTGAAATGAATTATTGGATGCTAAATGTGCCACACTTTCACTCTTGGAAATTGTACATGTGATTTTCCTCATGTAAGCCGCACTTACTAAACTGAGTTTAAGTAGGACCAAATTGTCCAAGATATCGTTGGGAATGTTATAATGATGTTACAGGACGGAGCCTAATATTTTGAGAACCTGATAAACTAGAATAATCAGATTTTTACATGCAAATGACGGTGTCAATTTTTGAATTGTGAGAAGGGTTCATTTGAGACCCAAATTACTGTTTACGAATCTGAGACCTTAGGATCATGTGCAGCCAACAGCCAAATACAGCCATATATAAAACGACGTAGTTTTAGTCATTGAAAAATAAAACTACATCGTTTTGAAAAGGGTTCAAAAATTTGTAATTAGAGATTTAGTAAAACTGTGTTGTTTTGAATTATTATATACCTAAACTACGTCGTTTTAAAATTAAATTTTAAATTTTAAAATTTGAATTTTGGCTGGATTTGGCTGTACACTGTACAGGATCCGAATCCCCAGCTGTGAACCGTTGGATCAATTTGATCCAACGGTTCACATTTTGCACTTTATATAAAAATTTGTCTTATCTGCACATGTATTTGCCTTTTCTGCACATCTGACACATTATGCTTTTGCATTTGTGCACGTGGCACAAATGCATTGGATGAAAATTTTAAATGGGTCTCAAACGAACGGGACTCTTTGAATTGTTAATCAAACATAATCTTAAATAGCTATACACATGTATGACTATAAATTAAGAAATTTGAACCAGCGAGAATGGTAGCATTTGAGGCAAACAATTCAGCAACCCGCTGCTCTGGAGTCCAGACGCATTATGCAAAACTGGAGTTGAACTTCCCTCCGCATCAAGAAGAGTACCATAAATTTTATGATAACCCAGTGGCTGTTGGGCAGCTGATTGTTAGGCAGTTTGTCGTCAGCTAAGGGCACAAGTAAATGAAACTGCTTATTTTAACAAACTGTTCCAGCGTCTTATAAGAGCATTGTATGCCTTCGAACAGGATAGTGCTTGTGGGTACAGTGTTCCATCAACAAGTGTTTCAGTCACTAGACCCAGCCTAACAAGGGTACTGATTGCTTTATCAGTAGGCATTTTAACCTGCACAGGTTACCACCATAAACAAAATGAACCAATTCAGCTATAAGATCCACATCGAGTTATGGCATCAATCTAAATACCTTCTTCTTGAACACTTGGTAGATGAACTTCTCACATTGGTCACCAATACTTGTCCTGCAGCTCACCTGCCATAAGTTGCAAGTAGTAATTTAACAAAAACGTACTTCACAGCATATGACAGTAACTGATAAAATCAGTACCCCTTGAAACATTTTTCAAGTGAAATATAACAATTATCAAATTCAAATGACAGAGTAGCTGGTGGAGCTTACCTCTCCCTTTCTTGATCTGAGGAGAATTGCATAGGCCAAAATGGCTTCCTTGTACTGCAATACAGAAAATTGTAAGCCAGCAGTAAATCCTGTTACTTTGCTGACGGAATATGTATCGAAATAATGATATTTTCCTTTAACAATAACCTAATACATATCTATTTAGTTTAACATTCAACCAGTATCAGCTATAAAAGAGATGAACCAATGCATTTTACTTGCTGCTGTTCTGAAGCATCAAGAAGAAAATGAACAGAGCCAAAGCCACTTGCTAGTGTTTTCTCATATAGAGTCCGATTCACCAGTAACTGCGAGCAGAATGAACCAACCAAACCAATGAGATGTTAAAAACCTTGTAGATTGTAATAAAATCCATTTGAAAAAGCTAAGAATTGCAATTAACTTACTTGGTATCTGTCCCATGTTTGTTTATAACCCAACACTACCCGGAACACAAACAAAATCAGGGCAGTGATGGCAACAAAATCAAGAAATACTGCTGATCTACATATCAGGTTAAGAAGTGTTAGTCATTTTTAAATAAACTTAACATGAAATAAGAATTTGAGCAAAAAGAAATTGAATTGGAAGGGGAATTGTGCATTCTTTAAGCGTCATTATCAAATTTGTGCCTGTTATTTGAGTTTTTTGCATACATTGGCGAAGGTCTCCATAACTTTATCTTTTGCTTTATTTGAATTTAAAGCACACACTCGTGATGCATAATTCTGATTAGAAACATTAAATTTAGTACATACGGTGATGAAGAAATGCTCTCAAATTTGTAATTAATGAAGTACGCCAAAAATCCCAATAATGTGGCAACATCCAAGCGTACCTAACAAGAAGGTCATGAGCTGGGTCAAGGTCTCAAACATTATCATAAAATTTGACTTTACTTCTTCATGCATATTGCAGAAATATCCTAATATGATACCTAGTTGATACTGGATGTCAATTAAGAGATATGAATCACATACTGTATCAATGATGCGGAATGATAATTTCTTGTGGGGAAATATGACCTGAAATGAAAGAAAAAATGCAAAACATTAATACTGTTAAAAATTTCGACTTTTATTGGATAGAGTACTTACTGGAATATCAGGAATAGGAATATTTTCATAGATCTTTATTTCCAATGCAGGAATCTTAAAATCCTCAGTGGTATCATTAGTATCCTTTGTATACAAAAGAATCAATTCTTGGAAAGCTGGTTCCTTTCAAGGAGAGGTAAATAGTCAGCATATTTTTCAAATATTAGACAAAAAAACAAACCAAGGTTATTTTTTGTATGACACTTGGATTAAAGAAAGTTGAATTCAGCGAAAATGAAAGACAAATAATTCTATACATCGCAGTGTCGAAAAATTAGTAAACAAGGCGCCAAAAGTACCAGTAGGATTGACTTTGAAAGAAGGATAGAAACAGAAGTTTTCAACATTTTCCACATATCGTTTCCACAGGCCTTCAGGGTAGCAGGTCTCCATATATCACTGAGCGATATCCTTGGCAAGAAAATTGGCCTGGAAGAAAAAGTCTACCTCTTTAAACGTAAAAGATGATTGTGTACCGGAAAGAAAAACAGTCAATAATGATGCGTACAGTCATTGTGTGCGGGCATACAGTGAGCAGCAAGCATTGATTGGGTTAAAAATTCCACGCTTAGTGATTTTCCCATTCAAAAAGACTGTACCAATTCTCATAGTATGGATTGATCTCAATATTTTAGACTTATCTTTTGAAACTACTAAACATTTTAAAAACTGAAACAACCTTTATAAAAACTGTACACAAAAAATAGTAAAGCTATTAGGGTGATTGCTATGAAATTCTTGAGATCGCAAATTATAGGAACATGTCAAAAGAAATTTTAAATTAGTTCTGTTTACGCGGAAAGTGATACCAACCGTGCATAAGGTTCAGAAGCTGCCTCACCGACTTCAAGATCCGATGGTGTGTCCGATGTAGGGGTAATAAATCCAGTCCAAGTCATTATTTTTCTCAAAAGCCTACCGCGTGGTCCATCTGAGGTCAGAAGTCCTTCATAACGAGGTGCTGCTCTCTGAAGATTTTCAGACTTTTCATCGTCGAGGGAAAACAGCTTCTGATTATTAGACATGTCATCCATCCAGAGCCTCAATCTCTTAGTCCAACTTTGTACCTTTGGTGTCTCACAAGCATTTTGCAGGATCTGCCCTATTATCGTCAGTAGAATCAACTATGAAGTTACAGGTTACTTGTAAGCATGTTAAAGAGAATTTTCAAATCACCTCATTTATCCAAATGCCAAACTTCTCCAATGGTTTGGAAATTATGAAAATAATTTTTTGTAAAAGTTTTGACTGTAAATAGTCCAACTTTTCAACAATTAATACACCCTTTTGCCTTTCAGCTGTATAGCCCCTCCTGTAATTAAAAAAATAGCCAAATTTGAGAGAGAAGTTGTTTCTATCTCAGACATTACAAATAAGACACATGACCATTTGATATTGATGGAAACATTCGAACGTGAAATAGCTAAAGCTTTCTCTACCTACATCCTCAGAGTTGCCCTGAAGTTTGGGTCAAGAAGCTCCTATATAACAATATAATAAAATCCTTTCATGTAAATAGAGGACCACACGATAGATTACCTGTAGATTATTGCCTTAGACTCTGATGCTTTCTTCCAGTCAACATATATAGGCAATGTCAGCAGATAATCTGTGTTCAAAGCTGATGTGAGCTTTAAATCCCCAGCTGACAGCTCCTCAAATTGAGCATCATATAGTAGTTGAACAAAGGCATTCTGGAAGCGGGAAGCAGTATCCAATCTACATTATAACCCCCAAAAAAGCAATCAAACCACAGCATTAATCCAAAACCCCAGTAACAGTCTCAATCAACAAAAATTTAATGCTTCTTGTCTTTGCAAGTTCCAGTTCAACTCCTGGAAGTAAATTAATAAGAAATGAACACATCCTCATGTAAAATCCATAATTGATTACTTAGTGCCTATTAATTGTTATGACCACATGTCCCAACTCCTTCATTTACTAACTAAAAGCATTCTTGAAAACGCTACAAAAACTTCTATATTAAAAAAAACCACAGTCGGACAACATTAAATCCACAAACCTAGAATCAACACCAGTTTCCGTCTCTACTTTCTTCCCAGAATAACCTAACAGCAACTTTCTCAACTCCTCCAATCCATAATCCAACCCCATCCTAACCTCATCCTCACCATTCCTCTCCACATCACCACTCTCTTGCTGCTCTCCACATTGAGTCAACGCATAGTCAACTCTCATATCCTCCAACAACTTCTTATGTTCAGCATGAAGTATCGAATCCAAACACGACGACAACCGCATAAACTCCTCCACGTCATCACCACTATCCTCTTCCAACAAAACCAACACAATCGCATCTAACAACTGCGATTTCGAAATCGGAATGTATTTCTGCCTTGGACTTGTATTCCAGACACCTCTTCTTCCTCCTCCTCGCCGTCCGCGCTCTTCCGCTGCTGCAACGGCGTCGTATTTGTACTTCCGTTGCCAAGCGCGTCCTCTATTAGCGTTGATTCAGACGATGACCGGAGTGAGGAGCATCGGATGGAAAATGGTTTGGATTTTGTGTTCAATGGTTTGAAACGACGGCGTGTAGTGAAGGACGTGAAAGACGAGGAGGCGGTTGTGGGAGATGACGTGAGAAGGAAGCCGGGAAGAATGCGGGAGGATGATGACGTCAGCATGACGCCGTTTGTTCCGCTGGCGGACAAGTTCCAATTCTAACCATAGAACTTGAAGAATTGGATATTAAAATGCAAATAAATAAAAATATCTTAAAATAAAAAAATTATTAATAGAAATTCAGAAAGAGGGCGCAGTCAAGGCCCAATTACAGTTTGACTCATACAAGGCCCGGCCCAATGGACCATCTCTGCTTTCGAGATTCCGTTTTCGTCGTCGGAGTTTGATTTCAGGAAACACTACTCTCTCACCTCAGCTCCGATCTGGTTAGGGTTTGGATGTCTGCTACGGACGCGTTTCTCACTTCGTAAGAGCCTTAGAAGCTTAAAGTCGTCGCATTTTAAGCGCACGTAAGAGATGACGAAACCGAAAGTCACCGTCACGCTCGGCCGCTCCGGTCAAGTACGTCGTCGTTGCTTCCTTCTCCTCTTGCTCAAATGTATTTTTTCTTTAGAATCTTATTGGTGATTTCTTACACTGATAAACTTAAAGCGGACTGAGTTTGTTTACTGATGGAAATTTAGTGAAACTTTGTTGATTCTGCTTGTGCTTATTTTTAGAGTTTGATTGTTTGTTGGTGATTTTTTTTGAAGGTCGTTAGAAGGGATCATTTTGATGGTGGGCGTGATATGCAGTTTGTGCCAGGCCGTAGTCAACCATCAATAAGGGATAGGTTGGGGAGCAATGGGGAGAGTTCATCTTATTCTGGAGGAAAACGGTGAGCTGATGGTTGATAATTCCTTGACTGGTTAGCCTAGTTGTTTTTAATGGATTTGGGATAATGTAATGATTGTTATGATATGATTTACCAGGCTGCGTAGGGTTGGTGATGCGCTACATCCAGGTACTTATGAGTTTATGGAGTGGATTATGGAAAAGTCATTATTAATTTTTGTGGTTTGAGCCCAGCGGTAACGGGAATTTAAGTTTTCCTTTTATTGTTGGTAGATAAACAGATTGGTAAAAATGATCTTTGGTTGAAATTGCTGCGTAAGAAGAGATCATTGCAATTACTACGAGACACTAAAGAATTGAGGAATATAGATTTGCGTGAAAAGTTACAGAAAAATGTCAGGCCTGCACGTACTCCAAGAGTGATGCCATCGCAGAAAAGTCGACCAACTGTGAACATCATAGGTAGGCAAAGGTCACCTCCCAGGGTTATAGATAATGTTCGTTTTGTGGAGTCATCCAATAGATCATACACATCGTGGGGGCTGGAGGAGAAGAGGCCCAGTTCTCCTGAGCGGATTGCAAGACCTACACAGGGCATCTCACCGCCAAGGGTTTCAAATCATATGCGAGAAGTCCCAGCTGTGAGATCAACTAATGCTTCTAGATCCGTGCAAGTGAGAGCCGATGATGTTTTACTGAATTATAGGCCAATAGGCTCGGCTTCTCAACCATTTAGATCAGTCCCTGAATCAATGCAACCTGTCAGACCACATGCATCCTCGACAAGTATTATACGACCAAGCCCATATATGGTATGGTTACGGAATATCAGATATCAAAAGTTATTTGTGTGCATTATGAGATTGATTAAATTCTAAGGATATTGCTGTGTTTTCCATGTGTTAAGCGTCGTAAATTACGTAGTCTTTACATTGAGTGATATAGCTATAAAGTGAGACGGTGGCATAGTTCATGTTAAGCAATAGTATAGTATTGAACATGCATTTGTTTTGCTTCCTGTATGTTTTTTTAGTTTCAGAAATTCACAGTAAGTTTTGCTCGACTACTGATTATTTGTGTTTTTGGTAACTGCGAGAGGCACGGTGTAAGATGCGTCTAATTAACGGTTACCATATCGGTAGATTGATCATTACCATTTAGAGAGTCTGTTCTTTTTATTTATCTGATATCTGAAATCTTTTTTCCTCAGGTTGAGGAACCTTCAACTGTATCTGGTTTACTACAGTCCATTGGACTGTCTAAATATTGTATCAATTTTCAGGCTGAGGAAGTAAGTGTTTTAACAATCTATCAACCGTGCTAGTTTAAGCAGCTTGACTTCTTTACAATTCTTTGTTGATATGTGTCTCAGGTCGACTTCCTTACGTTAAAGCAGATGGGGGATCTTGATCTCAAAGAAATGGGTATACCTATGGTAAGTTAAAAATCATCCATATATGTTACCTGTTCCATGTTTGAAGTACTATTATTAGTTGGCAGTTTTAATGTGGGATGAACAAAGTGTTTGATTGATATAGGCATGTGTCTGGTGAGGCTAGCTCACCAAGTTTTAGATTGTATAGGCATGTCTTTCTTTATAATGCATGAACAATTAAATAACTTTATTATGACGTTCAAAGACAACATCTGTATTATTTTTGGTACCTATGACATATGCTACTAGTCACTCGATAGTTGAGAACTTCGTATTTCAGTTGCAACTAGCAGAAGAATTTGTCTGAGTTTTGCTGTTTTTATGTGTCGCGTATGTTTACAATGGTAATTATAACGTATGCAGGGTCCTAGAAAGAAGATATTACTTGCTATCAAATCTCGCAGTTTCAAGCGCCCACCATAAACTTATTATCTGGGATGGATTTCTCAAGAGAGGGTGTCATAAGGGTGTCTGGAATTGCCCAAACTATAGATCAAATTCCTGAGTAATTATCAGTAAATTGTACTTTATTGCTCCAGCTGCAAACTCTTAATGTATTTGAGAAGCAAGAAGTATAGAGAAAATAGATTTACTGTCTCGAAACATGAGTAGAACAAGGGTCTCAATGATCTAGGCGAAACACACTGTATGCCCCATTTAAGTTCTAGATCATTGCCTAATGGTGAACTTTTTCTTTGTTTTGATTCTCTCTAACAAGTACAGAATACACTGCAAGGCTCAGGTTTTAGCCAAGGTATTCCTCCGTTGTGTGGAAGCTGACGGCTGTGATTTCCGAGCAGACTACGATTGCTCGGGTTATGAAGTGTTTCTCAGCAAGGTCTTTGGGTAATCAGAGAATAGTGCCTCAGCTATGGCATCCAGCTTGGTAGGGGTGATGCATGCTTGGAGGTCAAGTTTGAGGCGCTACAAATCTTTCACTGGCATGTCAGTGCCCCATGAAGTGAGGAAATCTTCCCTTAACAGAGTTTGAGAAGACATTTGTGCCTCACCCTCGGTTCTGAAAGAAGAGTTAAAAATCATTTACTAAAGTTCTTCACTGGCAGAATCATTTTCTTGCATAATTGAAGAGTAAATAAAGTTGGCTTCGTAACATGTCTTGATCACAACTTCAGTGGCCATAGATCCATCAAATTAACGAAGATGCCAATTAAGATATGCGAACTTCTACTGATACCAGAGAATTTTTAGGGTCGATCAATTGTATCGCGTACTTAATCATCATGCTTCATTAAACCACTTGTTTGCAGTGATCCTAGTCCTACACCTTGCAATATACTAGCATATATAGCTTGGAAATGAACAAACTACCTGATTGTATCAAATTCTACTCCGCTCGAACTCACTTTACATTGACAAGATACTTTCCTACAACTTTGGAGAAAACCGGTGCAGCAATCTTACATTGTACATACACTATCAATGATGTTTTCTACAAATCTACCATCCGGGCCTGACTTCCCATTTAGAAAATGGTTTCCCACACTTGAGAAGAAACTCAATGCAATATCAAACTTCAATATAACAACAAATGTTTCAAGTGAAAATGCAATTCTATATCAATGTAGTGTTAAACAGAGGCTGTAGTACCAATTCAACATGTTAACAAAACAATAATTCTACAACAAAAGAATGAAACACATAACAAACAGATAAGTTAATGGGAGAAAACCCATCAGTTCTCTCAAACCTCTACGACATTCCCAAGCACAAACGAGCACACCTCCCTCACAGGCGAAAACTCCACTAATCCTATATCCATTGCATACCCATCAACAGGCAACTTCAGCTCACGCAAAACAGTAAAAGCCTCAGCCATTCTACTCTTAGGCACCTCCTGCGCTACAACGCAATTAGGCATCCAAAAATCAGGCCTAAATTCATCCCCTACCTCTACACCCTCTTTCCTCAAAGCATCACACAACTGCGAGTGAAACTGCAACAGAGACAACGAAGGTGTGGGAGCTAAAAACAACGCATTATTATCACCTGAAAAACTTCCTATAGCAGAGAACGTCAAAGACAGTGGCTCGTGCTTTGAAGCAAAGGATTTAAGGATGTTTTCCACCTTTGATGGATCCACAAAGGGACTTGAAAAGAGTGTTATGTGAGGTCGTGACTCGATTTCAATCAGCTGTGTGCTGATCTGTCGACGAGCTAAAACATTCCAAGCTTTGAGGACTTGGTTTTCCAAAGCTGGATCAAAGTAGAGCTCGATCGAGTAGCCGCCTTCTGTCATCGGACAAATCGAAAATTAAAAGGCCCGAACTTTGAACCTCGATCGTCCAAAATCGAGATCTGGGAAGATGCCCAGATGGAAACGAAGCGACTTGGATCGAAAGGCGATGAATCCGTGTGAAATAATTTTGAATCGAAACCCTAATTTTTCAAGGAGAATTGGGGGAAATGAAATTGGGGATTGAAAATGAGTTGAGTGGTTTCAAAGCTTGCAGCTTTGTTGAGATTTAAGGTTTGGTGATGGAGTTTGAGTTGAATTGGAATCTGGGGGATGAAGACTGAAATGGTTCGAGTGAGGAGACAAAAGAGACCAGTTTCGAGGGAGTTGTGAAAGTAGATTGACTGATTGGGGTTATTTTCTGTTACAATATGGAGTAGTATCTTCTCTGAGGAGACCAGATGCACATTTGGATTTGGCTATTTTTTATTTTGTTTTGTTTTTCTTTGATTTTTGTTTTCGAAAAAAAATCTAAAAATGTAAAAACAGTAAATTCTAATGTGTTCAATGTTCCTAACGCCTGACATTGATGTAGCCAGCACAAAATGTTAGGAGTAGAAAATTAATTTTAAAAGTTCATTTGTCCTAAAAAGTGGCATGCATGATGCATACACAGAGTAAAACAATAACACAAACATACACAAAGCCGAAGCCCTCAAAACATACAAAAGGTATGCTCATGCCCACCAAACCTGATTCATTTCCTACAAACTTCATCAATCAACTCCCCCAACGCCTTCCAAGAAGACCCACCTTCCTTCACAGCCTCCAAAGCCATCTCCTTAACCTCCACAGCCTTCCTCCCAACCTCCACATCTCCCAACAACCTCTTCACACTCCTCTCAACCCCATCAGCATTCACAAAACCCCTAACACTCCCATCACAACTCTCAACCCTGACCCCAATTCCCAACTCGTCTACAACTAACCTTGCATTCAAATGCTGATCCGCCATCATCGGCCATGCCAATATCGGCACGCCGGCGGTTAAACTCTCTGTTATTGAGTTCCATCCACAGTGACTCAAAACCCTTTCACAGCTTTGTGGTTTAGAATCTCACGCTGATTTACCCAATCTGACACTACTTGACCTCTCTCCTTTATCCTTTCTGCAAAACCCATGTCCCAAGTTTCGATCTTTTTCATATCTCCGGGCTTAACTACCCAGAGAAACCTCTCGCCGGAGCTCTCCAAACCCTTCGCTAGTTCCAGAAGCTGATTCTCAGGCAACGCCATCTGTGATCCAAACGCAGCGTATAAAACTGGCCGCTTTCAGGCCCAATTTGATCTAACCATTCTATGTATTTAGGTTTTACTGTTTGGAGTTTTATGGGCTCGGCTAGGCATAATGGGCCGAGACAAATGGGCTTCAGATTAGAATATTTGGCCAAGTAGTCAACGAAGGTTGACTCAAGCTCATAGAAGCTGTTGAAGATCATGGCATAGCATTTGCTTGATGCAGACATGGCTTCAGTTATGAATTCGAACGTGGGACCTTCGGGGATGGGTCGGTTCCATGGTTCGTCAAAATCATTGTAGCAGAGTTTGATACGATCAAAGCTCGGGGATGTGAAAAGCTCGTCTAGCGAGGCGAGCTTTTTGTTCATTAGTGAAGAGATGTTGTCTCGTGTGATCGAAGCAACAAATGCACACATTCCGTACGTGATTATCTGGGGAATGTTTAATTGAGCGACAGATTCAGTTGTCCAACTGAGGAAACCATCCGATACAAGGAAGTCAACGCGAGGGAAGGAAGCTAAAAGGCGATCGAAATCAGTCTTCATTAGCTTGGTAGCATTAACAAAGGGGATAAAGAGGGACATGGAAGATAGCTTATCAGTACTTTCAACGTTTTCGGGGATTTGGTCGATGTTCGATGGGAAAGGGATTGTTGCATAGGCGGCCTTGGTGTCAGATAAGGAGGTGGAAATGAAAGGGAGGTTTAACGGGGTAGTGATGATAGTAACTGAGACGTTGCGGCCGAGGAGGAGGCGGGCTAGATGGAGGATTGGTATGGTATGCCCTTTGGCCATGAATGGGAAGAGAACTGCATGGGGACCGGTGGAGTTGACGAGGTCGAGAGTGCCCATTTTCTACTTGTTTTGCCTTTTTTGAGGTTGTGTGGAAATTTTAGTTTGGTCAAGTCTGTTTATATAATGCCTAAAGTATGTTGTGGCTCTGCTGAGTTTGTGGCTTTTGTGACAATTTTTATACTTATTTATTTAAGTTGTCAAGTTCATGATGTAATTCGTATTCAAGTTATAGGTGCATACTTCATCAAAAAAAAAAGTTATAGGTGCATACTGAAGTTTCAACCACTGCAGCTTATTACTCTTATGGATACCTAGTTACGTATTTTTTAAAATGAGATAAACTATTTACTTAGCAAAATAGGCGATGGTGGATTCAGAAATAAATGAGATTGAAATAGTTTATTATAAAAAAATCGAAAGAATGAGGATGTAAAATTAAAATTAGTAGACGAATTTTTTGAAAAAAATATTTAGGACGTCTGCGCCGGCACAACTTGCATGTGTCTGCTCTAATCTATTAAAAATCGAATATGATTTGATTTCAGTGATTTTGACACTTATGGTTCCTATGTCAACTAAGATACTAACATCTAATGGTTTTGTGAGATTTGGCAGGATACAAAGAGAGCTTCTAGAAGGAATATGCACATCAATCAACGAGTAAGAAATTAAAGGATTAAACGGCAGTTTCTAACATGTGGATTGTTATTAATTAGTTAAAATGATGTAACAATGCCAATTAATAGTTGTGTTTTTTTATAAACAATTAATAGTTGTGTTCAATAATTAAGCAGTTGCTCAAATCATAATAAAGACTTAAAGACAAAACGATTCATTAATTGTAGGTAGTTGATATGGGCATGATATTATTTGATGGATGTTGAGTTTCAGCAGTATTTCGAGACTTTAATTATGTGTCACTCAGAACATGGAACAATCAAGTGTAATTATAGCTTTAAAATTGTATGCAAATCTAGATGTAAAGTCTTCTAGAAGGGTTGGGTTAGAAAGTTGTCGATTAGAGGACCAAACCAAACAACCACATCGGGGCACATGCACCGGTGTACACTCTAGAATCAATAAATTGAATCAAGCATGCTAAGAGCCTAAGACTAAGACATCAAAGAAACGTATTTGTCAACTTTTTGTTCTTCCATTGTTTGACTTGAGATTTTTAAAGGATGTTTTTTTCATGCCATGTCGGCATCGGACAAATCATGTAAAATATGATTATGGGTCTCGGCCCAATTGATACGAGGCTTAAGGTTTTAATTTGTCCGATTTTGTTCTCGTCTCTTTCACTTAATTTTGTTCTGATGATGGAAATTTGATTTGGTGTATTTAAAGTGTCAGTTATATATCAAGAGTTTTGTTTGGCAAAACTGATTCTTTAATTTGCTTGAGGCCTTTAGTTGATCAGTTTTGTTTTTGCTCTTGGAAAGTAGTGATTTCTAACTTATAGAACCAAACCAACACAAGTCTTGTTTGATTCGGACGACACCGAAGAAAAAAGGTACTTTTACGAACTGACACCGTCGGTAACCATTTTTCGCAAGAGTGTTGCTGGGAGCAGGGGTAGAGTGTTGCAAAAATGGTATGGTTTCGAGAAAAGTTAACTGACGAAAATGCCCGCAGAGGCTCAGACGACATTTTGGTATTTTTGATCCTCAGTGCATTTGGTATTCCCTTTTTTGCAAATGCCCTTTTTGCAAATGCAGGTTGTGCAGTTAATGTCAATTTTTTCATAGACAGACAGGCGACAGGATCACGGCTTCAGCAATTTTATAGATTCATATATTAAGGACATGGAAAAAATGACAGAAATTGAAACAGAACACACAATATGAGGGCTGAAAGTCTCTCTTCAGTCTTCATAATCAAGTGAAACAACTCAGTTCTTGTTGGGATGAGTGTTGCAGTCTTGCATGTCCCAATTTTATTTATGTAGCATTTGATGGGTATGAGCTGTTCACCGATACTGAGGGGCAAGCTGACCTTCCTTCACAATGTAGTTGGCAGCTGGGAATTCCTCTCCCTTGAAGTACTTGTCCAGCATGTCCTTAGTTCCAGCTGCATATCGTAGCTGCACATTTTTGTGAAGATCATTCGTTACATTTTTGCATGATGATGCATTAGGCTGGAGAAATGGAGATACACAAAATGGATGATCATAATGCTGCACATATAAATTTACACCTGTGCATCAATGGTGGTGCCGGAGATATGGGGAGTCATAGCATGGTTGGGCATGTAACGCCATGGATGATCCTTTGGAGCTGGCTGTGGGAACCAAACATCTCCGCTGTAACCTGAACTCAGGAAACAGGATAAGGTCACTTAAAATTCTGAAAACACACTTCATTTAACAGTCTACACGCAATGTATAAATCCAGACCTGCAATGTGTCCGCTGGAACAAGCATCAGCAACTGCTTGTGTATCCATGATTGCTCCTCGTGCATTGTTGACAATCAAGACTCCCTTTTTCAGCTTCGCAATCTTTTCCTTGTTGAACAACCCCCTGACAGAGTTCCTCAACATTCAGCCATACAAGTTTAAATATAACATAATATGTCATTATTCGTGCGCATTTGTGCTTAAGAAAATTTACTTGGTTTTTTCAGTAAGAGGGGTGTTGATGACAATAATGTCGCATTTTGGAAGCATTGCATCAAGGTCCTCCTCAAATGTTGCTCCAATCTGGCTCTCCAACTCTGGGTCCATCTTGATCCTATCATGGTAAAGGAGATTACAGTTGAATGGCTTCAACCTTTGCAGCAAAAGTTTCCCAATACGCCCTGCACCAACAGTTCCAACAGTCTTTCCTTCAAGATCATAAGCCCTGTGAGCAATGGCAGCAACATTCCATTCCCCACTTATAGCTTGATGGTAACCAGGTAAGAAATTCCTAACAAGAATAAGGATCCTCATAAGTTCATCTTCAGCAACAGACACCACATTACTTCCAGTCACCTCTGCAACAGTCAGTCCAGCTTCAGCCGCCGCCTTAAGATCAATATGATCAGAACCAATCCCAGCAGTAAGAAGCAGTTGCAAATTTTTTGCCTTTTTGATCCTCTCTGCCGTCACATACGCCGGGTGGAAAGGTGTGGTTATCAGCACATGGAGGTCAGGAATGTGTTTTTCAAGCTCTGAAATAAAACAACAAACAATCAACATCTCACAAGTCACAATCTAATAAATACGAGGATACATATTCAAGTTCATCTTATAAAACGAACCACACTCCGGTCCTTCTTTGTCATCCGTAACGATGTACTTATGCCCTTGCGACTCCAACCAGTCTCTTATACCTAAAGCCCCCTCCACACATCCAACAAAATTTGGATTCATCGCCGCATATTCATTCGCTTTGTAGAACACCCCCACAATCTTCTTGCTTCCTGGACCAGCCTGTCACACACCATTTTGAATATCAAATCTGTTATTCCCTGATCATACAACAAGTCTACAACCTGCACACTAGCTGATGCAGCCAAAGCCTAAATCACTCTTAGAAAGTACTTTAAACTCCAAAAATATGCAAAATTCTTTTCAAGTTCACCAATCTGAGGATCAAAAAAGCCCTAATTTCGAACTCAAATTCAGCTACAAAACCCTAGCTAGTAGCAACTAGCAACACTCTCTCGATCATCAAAATCACATCCACCTCACATAAATTCCGGAGGATCGCGATCACCGATCATCCGATCGAACATGCCAACTCCGCAACAACCAATTAGTAACCAACACAGTAATTAACATTTAACCAAGCAGCAGATGATGAATCGATGAATCAAAGGAAAAGAGAAGAGGTATGGAGGATTACGTGGAGTTGACGGAGGAGCGGAGAGAAGGCGGAGGCGTCCTTGAGAGCACGGCGGACGGCGGAGGCTGCAGCAAGCTTCATGGCCATTTTTGGTAGTGAGTGATTAGTGAAGAGATAATGATGAGGTTAGTGTACATTTTATAGGAAGTAGCTTGGAGAGACTTTAGACGACTTTCTTTTTAATTTCATTGGTTAAATATATTAAAAATAACGGCATTCAAAGCTATTTAAACACGAATCAAAATGATGTCATTTTTATATTTGCGTATGCGTGTTACATAACTGTGCTCTAAATATCAAATATTTTAATTTATTATGATATTGAAATAAAGTTGAATTGTGATTATCGATTTGATCATTACAAAATTGAAAATGGTATACCAAATCAATAAGTGAAGTGGTTCTAGGGGCATGACATTGGCCACACTTTGGGACTGCATGATCCATGGCGGATGCTGAGATGGCTTTATGGTGAGTTTGGGTCATGATTGGTTCCTTATCATAAGTGTCCTACTGCCTTTTGATGTGCTTAACTTAATAATGTCCTAGAGACGTGCTTGAATTGAATTCGAACACGAGACATTTCAATTTCCTACTCACACACGTTCACTCAGATCGAATGGTGTATATATCTCTATCTGTCAACTTAGGACATTCTCTCGTCTAATTCTATGCTACCTTCAGATAGAGTACCACCCCTCTCATGTTCGAATGTTATAAAAACCAGAGATTGTAATTGTTTCTATTTTAACATAAATGTCTTAGGTAAATCAGAAGTGTTTGACAGGATTTTGAACTCAAAACGTTAACTGATCTGGTCGTCTGAAAAAGATACAATCACATTTTTTTTGATAAGAAAAAGATACAATCACATTAATTAATAATGAAACGGACAAGAATGTAACCGATCAGATTACTGGCTGGAAAGCCTACTAAAAAATAAGTGGATCGGCCCAGTCCGAGTCCATTAGCCTCCGCTCCACATCTTTAATAAGAATGACACGCCTTAAATAAATATCTGCTTTTCTTTTTCAAACTGCATAGTGCTTCTCCTTTAACTTAAAAGCACATGTCGCATTCTCACTTTTTTCACCATCAATTATTTTCCATTCACATAAATTAATTTAAGATTAAATTTATTTAATTCACTCCATTTTCTCATGAGTTACAATCAATACGTGACAAATGTAAATATCTAATTTATTGATTTTTTTAATCTTATAAAATAATTTTTAATTTAATAAGTTAAATGTCGACCACTGTATATTACTCTCTCCGTCCCTTTAAGTTTGTCCAAAAGCATATATTTCACGGTATTTAATGTAGTAATGAGTGTAAAATGTGTGGTTGAGAATAAAAAATTTAAAAGAATTTGAGAAGAAAAATAAAACATGTAGTTGTGAATGAATGAAAATGGACAAATATTAGGGACATTCAAAAAAAAAAAGTGGACAAATATTTACGAAACAGAGGGAGTACTATTTTGGTAAATCGAGATTGAATTATACAAACTTTTGAAGACAAAAGCTCAAACGACGACGTTTCGAACAAACTTTCACTGAAACTCACAACGCTAAGCAAACCCAAACGCTACTTTTCTCCAATTCAATCATTCAATTCGATTCAATTCGATTCAATTCAGTTTCAACAGATGGAGAAAGAGAGACGAGAAGCACCACCGCAAAAGCGTGATCCGATTTTCCGATCGTCGTCGATCGACACATCCACGCCGCGACTTCAGCCGGACCATCGTAGGCTGCAGTCGTTTTCATCCCCTGCCTACTCACCTGCCGTCTCGCCTACTTACTCTGACCACAGTACGTCTCGCGGATTCTATTCTCCTAGAGGCGGAGAGGACGAGGAGGAAGTTGACGGCCGCGATGATGATGTGGATGAGGAGTTGCATGACGTGGATGAGAGAGGTTATTTATACCGGCCGCGGTCGCCGGTGGAGATGCCGGTGATAAGTACGGTGAGTAGATCGGTGAGAGTTGAGCCGGAGGTGGAGACGAGAGTGGATGAGAGGGAGTTTGTTGAGAGGAGAGTGGTGGAGGAGGATGTTGGTGGTGGTGGATTGGCATTTGGAGGTGGAGGGAGGGGCTTAGGAAGGAGGAAGTGGGAGGGGAGGAATACGGTGGTGTTTGAATCTCGTTCGAAGGAGAAGGAGCTTTCAAAAGTGCAAGTGCCGAGAATTGATGAAGAGGAAAGTAGCTTGGAGTTTAGGGAGTTTAGAGGTAGGAAAGTGTCTGCTTTTGGAGCAAAGGAGAAGGAGATTGTTGTTCCGGAGAAGAGAGTTGTTGAAGAGGAGAGTGTGAAATTAGGAGATCGAAGAGGCCAGAAATCGAATGCGTTTGAGTCTGACTCAGGTGAGAAGGATGATGTGATCAGAGGGATGAGAGTTGTGGAAGATGAGAGTGTGGAGTTTAGAGATGGAAGAGGCCGGAGATTGAATGCGTTTGTATCTGATTCTGGTATGAATGGGGAGAATCTCAGAGGGCAGAGGGTTGTTGAAGAAGAAAGTGTGGAGTTTAGAGATGGAAGAGGCCGGAGATTGAATGCGTTTGTATCTGATTCTGATATGAATGGGGAGAATCTCAGAGGGCAGAGGGTTGTTGAAGAAGAAAATGTGGAGTTGGGAGATCGAAGTGGCCGGAAATCGAACCCATTGGTGTTTGATTCTAATATGAAAGAGAAAGAGTTTGTGAGAGGGCGGAAAATTTTGGAGGGAAATGTGGAGCTCAGAGACGGAAGAGGTATAGGTGTTAGATTCGATGCAATGAATGCGATGGTAGTTGATTCCAGTCCGAAGCTGGAGTTTGGTTCCAGGGCGAAGGATGAAGTGGCGAGTACGAAGACATTAGTGTACGAATCAAGGAGGGAGGAGTTTGATGGGGCTAGGGTGGTGGAAGAAGGGATTGATGGAGGTGGAGAGGGTGTTGAAGGAGCAAGGCCTTCCATGATGCGGAGACGGGAAGGACGGAGGAACGAACTGTTGGTTATGATGAAAGCAGCTCTTTTGTTTAGAGTACTTGGCCTTGTCATGTGTGTGATTTCCTTCTCAATCATGGCTACTAATAAAAACAAGGGATGGGCTCTGGATTCATTTGACCGGTACAAGGAATTCAGGTCAGCACATGGTCCAACTTTCTCAAAATTTGATCTTTTGCTGTCTAGTACATATTGCACTCAATTGATACTATATGAATCGCAAATGCGTTGCGGATTTATTGTTTGCCTTGTTGCGGTTAATTCAGGTATTGTATGGCAGTGAGCATACTGGGGTTTGTATATTCAGCAGCGCAGGCCTGCATTGTGGCTTATCATATGAGCACAGACAAGTACAGCAATCAGCACAGTCAGCTTAGATACTATTTGGATTTCTTCTTGGACCAGGTAAGTCAAGTCTCCAACTAGTAATGCTAGTTGTTACTATAGTATGATTGGTGCAATAGTTGTTGAATAGGTGAGTGAGGCAAGCACAGCCCGCTCTGTTTATAAAGACCACTTTGGATTTTCTTTAAGGATCTATTATGGAATTAGCTTTAGTTTGTCACCCATTGATGGTCGCAATGGAAAATGGCTCTTGATTAATCTTAATTCTTAAATTTGAGGACAATAGCAGGATCATGATAATGGCCTTTAGTATTTAGGAATACTGTCCCAACATTGATTCTGTATGTTAATTTGTTTCTGAAAGGACCACAAAGAACTAAGATTGATTTTTTTGATAGGAAGATTGATATTTTTACAAAATAACTAGTATTGACATTTGTAAACAATAGCCATTCATTCATTGTCATGCATGACTACTTATATTATTATTTTTAACTCGCAGGCTATTTCATACTTATTGATATCTGCATCATCCTCAGCTGCTACACGGGTTGAGGATTGGGTTTCAAATTGGGGTAAAGACAAGTTCCCACAGATGGCAAATGCATCAGTTATAGTCTCGTTCTTCGCATTTGGAGCATTTGCATTCAGTTCTCTCGTCTCCGGTTACACTCTCTGCTCCGCCAATGTTTCATGATATGGGTTTGTTGATCTTTATACGAAGCGAGGTACTGATGTGGTCGAAAAATAAATGTGTACCGATAGCTTTAATATGTGACACTACCACGCCACACCTGCAATTCTGTTTACACATGTTCAGACTTAGAGAAGAAGATAATCATATTAATATTAGTAATCTTTACATTCCTCGACAACAACTCATATTCGACTTGTATATTGTTGATTTACTCCACTTATGAGTATATCTCATTACCTACTTTCTAAATATATGTGTTCTCCCAAGTCCCAACCCTATCCATTGTTGATACAGTCTGGTCTCGTGCGCGTGCAACTGAATATAAACAATGTAGTTTTGACGGTTTTTACTACATCCATTTGACCCGCTACCTATGAGTACATCGTGGTGATACTAACAATTCAACTCAATCTCTGTCATTCTTTTTCCGAATATCTTATGACATCCAATACTTTCATCTAAATAGGGAATAACCAGCCCTCTGATCATTGATCAATCATTTGCAACCTAATCCATTATCCAACATCCAAACCCATAATCATTTACCAACCACTAAACCAGAGGTTGCACCAGCCGACAGAATATTCCACCATAATTCTCGACTCCCAAAATAAACAAACACAGCCCAATCCAACAAAAGCCCAGTCAACCAAAGCCCATTAATTAACCTTCCGTTGTTCCCTCACATTCAAGTTAGTTGAAATGAGAACGACAGTTACGAGACATGTCTCGCGCCAACAACAAGTTGAAAATCAACAGCTCATACCCAACTCAGCCTCTCAACCATGCCATCAAGCTTTCCGACGAAAAGTCGTCTTCAACCCATCTCTTCCCTTTGCTTCCATATTCCACTTCATTTATCTTTCTTCAACCGCAAATTAAACAAATAAATATTGCTTCTTTTTGTCAATGCTGCTTCGTTGTTTACGTTTTTGTCCTTATCTCTAACTTCAATAATGGGTTTGCCGAGTTTTAGTATAAATATTGAAATGGGGTTTTTGTTCTAGGTCGTATTGTGTCAGGTTTGTTCGCGGATTGGAGCTGCGATTGCGGTTTGAGGTATGGGTTTTGTCCTGTTGCACGGTAACTGTTTGCTAAAATGCCTGATTGGGGGAGTTTTTGTGATTTGAGTCTGTAGAGTATTTTTGTTGTTATGGTTGCATTTTAGTTATGGTTTTATATTTTTATTAGGTTACTTTTGCCTTTTGGTGATTGTTATGTTAATTTCAATGAACATGATGTTATGATTTGTACTGCCTTTTGTAGTTATTGCTACGACTATTGTGGGTGATGTTTTAGCATTTTCTATTTTTGGATTTGTGGGGTTGTTGAAAATGGCTGTGGGGTTCAACAAGGGTTCACCTTGGTAGTTTATTGTGTGCAGGTTACTTATTCCATTTTGGTGTTTCCTGAAGTTGCAAGATGACTGGATTGGCAGCGGATGGATTAACTGGTGGAGACGATATTGTGAACAGAGATTTCATGGTGAAGACGTCTCCTAAAAGTCCTCTAATGAGTTGTGGAAGTGGTTCCAGTGATCTTTCACTTGAAGGTGTCATTGACACATCCATTGAGCAGTTGTATAACAATGTATGTGATATGCAGAGCTCTGCCGACCAGTCGCCCTCTGGGGCTAGTTTTATCTCGTATGGTGCGGAGTCGAGAATCGACTCAGAATTGTGTCATCTTGTGGGTGTAACGAAGGTTGCTAAAACTAGAGAAGTGCTGGTAGAAATTAGGAATGAAATGGATGAAGTGGGCACGAAGAAGGAGAATTGTAAGAGCTTTACTAATGATGGACCTATGAATGTGAATAAGTCAAGCTCAAGGAAAGGTAAAAAGACTTCACCTCTAAGATTGAATAAGCAGGCATCAGCAAGATCTAGCTCCGGGACTAGTTCATCCTATGAGAAGATTCAGGTTGATAGGAAGCAAGAGAAGGATTTAAAGAAAGCGGATTCTGTGAAAAGAAATCTTAATTTACCTCCTACCGGAGCAAATATATCTAACGAAGCAGGATTTGGTGATCAAAATAAGGGATTCATATTACTCAACCAAACAAGGGAGTTGCTTTCTGCAAACAATTCCAAAAGAGCTCTTAAGGTAGCTTTGAAGGCTAAGAAAGCTTTCGAGGCATGTGCTGGAAGTAAGCCTGATTTGGACATGGTCATGTGCTTGCATGTTGTGGCTGCAGTTTACTCCAACTTAGGCCAGTATGTTGATGCAATCCCCATTCTTGAGCGCTCAATAGAGATTCCAGTTATGGACGAAGGGAACAATCATGCACTCGCTAAGTATTCCGGTTGCATGCAGTTAGGTGATAATTATGCAATGTTGGGTCAGTTAGAGAATTCTATACTATGTTACACTGCCGGGTTGGAGATTCAAAGACAAATTCTCGGAGAAAATGATCCTCGGGTGGGTGAGACTTTTCGGTATGTTGCTGAGGCGTACGTTCAAGCATTACGATTTGATGAGGCAGAAAAGCTTTGCCAGTGTGCTATCAACATCCATAAAGAGAACCATTCTCCTGGTTCGATTGAAGAGGCTGCAGATAGGAGGCTCATGGGCCTAATATGCGACTCCAAGGGAGATCATGCTTCTGCCATCGAGCATTATGTTCTTGCTAGTATGTACATGTCAACTTATGGTAATGAAGCCGATATGGCTTCTATTGACTGCAACATTGGTGATGCGTACTTATCATTAACTCAGTACGAGGAGGCTATTTCATCTTACCAAAAGGCTCTTGGTGGGTTTAAAAAGAGTAAAGGAGAAAACCATCCTACTGTTGCTTCAGTTTATGTCCGATTGGCTGAATTGAAAAACAAGATAGGGCAGTTCAAGGAATCAAAAGTTTATTGTGAAGACGCTCTTCAAATATATCAGAAACCTATTCCTGGAATTCCAGCTGAAGACTATGCCAGTGGGTTCGTTGATGTCTCCGCTATATTTGAGTCGCAGAATGAACTGCAGAAAGCTCAAAAGCTGCTTAGAAAAGCTTTGAAAACTTATAAAAGTCTTCCTGGGCAACAAAGCACAATTGCTGGAATTGAGGTACAGATAGGGGTAATAAATTATGTCATGGGAAATTATCAAGTGTCATATGACTTATTTAAAAGCGCCATATTGAAATTTCGAGCAAGCAGTGAGAAGAAATCTGCCTCATTTGGGATTGCCTTAAACCAAATGGGGTTAGCATGTATACAGCTTCATTCAATTACAGAAGCTTTCGAATTATTCCAAGAAGCAAGAGATGTTTTGGAAAAGGAATACGGACCATATCATCCCGACACGCTTGGAGTGTACAGCAATCTTGCTGGGACATACGACGCAATGGGGAGGTTAGTGACATTTCTGAATTCTGCATCACTTTCAATCCGGCTTTTCTGCTTGATAGATTTTTTTGAAACACTGTGAATGTTAGATAATTAAGAGTAAAAATATGGTAACCCAGCCATTTATTGACTAAAAAAGTTTTGTTTCCTAACAATCACCTTAGGCTCTTCTGCAGCTGGATTGAAATAATTCTTTATCCCAAGAACTGATGGTTTTACATTTCAAATTCCAATGTAATAAATTCATCATTCTCATATCCTATTTCCTTCTCAGACTAGATGATGCCATTGAGATCTTGGAATATGTTGTTGGAATGAGAGAGGAGAAGCTTGGGACTGCTAACCCAGATGTTATTGATGAAAAGCGTAGACTAGCTGAGCTTCTACGCGATGCAGGTAGGGTCAGAAACAGGAAATCCACCCCACTCGAACATCTTTTCAGCAGTGTAGAGAGTCCTCAGCACATGTTAGAGGACATTGTTGAAGCATTGTAAATAAAAAGATGCCAATGTAAAGACTTCAAATTTGAGTCATTGTGATAGCTGAGTCCTATGTTGTCTGCTGACTTTGTTGTATTGTAAAGCAACTGAGTCAGCTGTGTATTTCCAAATGATCATACCTGAACATATTTCATGTTTTTTGTGAATTACAAGATTTGCTGGAACAGTTCAATTGTCATGCTTGCTAACTTTAGTTCCCTGAAGACAGACACTTTAGACCTTCGTGTGGTGTATTTACACCAGTACTAAACCGTTAATGCGAGATTTTGTGCTTCGAAATATCAGTCTCATCATGTTAAGAAGAAGATGATGATCAGCACCAAGTCGAAATCTATAAATGAAGAATAGACTACATATAATCGAGACGACTTATTTTAAGTGGCACACCCAATTCCCACTAGAAGACTTTGTATATTGATATTTGGGATAGAGTGTGTTAGTAGTTGGGTCCAAAGGGGCATGAAGATGGACAAGAAAACTCCAAAGAAAACCACAAACATTGTTTTCAAACTTATCAACACAAACGAGACAGCCCATTTGCTTTGTACAAAACATGTTCCCATAAATTGCTTATATATAAACAGTATTCGACCACAACGCAACATAGCTAACCAAAAGACAACACTAGCTTATCTTATTCTTTAAAATGAGGTCTTCATCACTTTTCTTTTACTAGTTGGTCTTGTCTAATTTATTGCTTTAAATGCCGACATACATGCATGAAAAATGTGTGCTGGGAAGATGTAGCTTGATATTTTTCCAACAACATTTTGATTGGGGAATTGAGGATTGATCGTAAGTATGCTATAATTTATATGATAAAGAATTTAACCATTGAAATAGCACCATATGAAGCATCTTATAAATATTGGAAGGTGGAAGATACTTATATGTCAAGAGGGGCAGCAAAAAGACTTATGTTAAATAAGACAATAATATTTATGAATGAAAGGTGACAATAATTTAGCAACAACCCAATTATAATTTACAGTACTATTGATTTAATAGCCAACAACCTTGTCATGTACAGTAATTGCTGGTCCATGTTGGGAAAATTCAAATATGAAAGAAAAATGGCAACTGTTTTTTTAATTCATTTTACCTTTACTAATTATTCATTCAACTGGGTTATAATCATTTACTTAAGTACTGTTGTGTTTGTTTACATGTTGAAACTTATGTTTAAAAGTTAACTTACTCCCTCCGTCCCATTATTTTTGTTTCGTTTCATTATGAGGGGAGTATGTTAGCTAGAAATCTGTTGCAGATACTTTTGATGTATGAATGGAGGGATCAACTTTGATTTATTTACTATTGAATTATTAGTATTGATGGTTAGCTGTAATGTAATCATAAAAAAAGTAATAATTGAATATTAAGATAATTAATTAGCTGAGCAAGTGTTACTACTCCATAAAAGTCGAGGCCATGTGACTATGGGATGTCAGTTTTGGCATTCACACAGTTGACCAACATTAAACAATAAACACAATCAAAGAATCAGTTAATATCATAATCACATGAGATGGGTCAACTGATTTGCATGTAACTTGAACACACTATTAATTTTGTTCAGTCTGTGGAACAACTTATGGTTAATCATTTTCATATTCTCTTTGGTTAGAAATGGATGTGCATGTGCACACTGCTGGACTAGACATAACTGCTAGTTATTGCTGGAGTCATTCAACCTAACAACATAAACAGTGGAACAACCAATTTGGTATTTGCCATCAATATTCCCCGTGGCCACAGAGGACAGCCTCAGATGATGCCATTCATTGTTATTAGATACCCACACCCTTCCCAAAATCAAAACTGGCCATATATTCCACAGGACAGATACACTTGCCCCCAACCCCACTCCCCCACCTACATTACACATTAATTCCTGATAGTCTCTATCCATCTGCAACCCTCACCTTCCCAAGTCCATTCAATATGATATTCTAAACATTTTACAAGGTCTACGAAACTGTTAAAAACCTGCATTTGTTAAGATAAATGATAAAAATGCCCCAAAGCCGAAACCACCAAAATACCATTGCAGCATTGTATTCCGTTAACTGTCTGAAGAGCAGTGTTATACTTCTGACGTACAAACTCTTATACTAATCCAAATAACATCAATTTAGGTGCTTCGTATTCAATCAAATAATGATTCCTATTAAGTTACTCAACTATTTACAAGCTTACACTAACAGCAGTGCATCGACTAGAACTAGAAGACGACATAAAGGCCGGCATTCCAAGAACAAACAAACAAAATTCAAAACGGACGGAAGTTATTAGTAACACCCATACCATTCGGGAAGAAGCCAAATCCAACGAGCCCTTTCCGATACGGCAGATAGGATCTCTTTCTGTCCTCTTCCTTCACAGCTCTTTTCTCCACATAAAACATCTCATGCGCCGACTTATTATTCATATACTCGCCTGATGCTCTCCTAGTCGATTTTAATTTAATTGAACCATTTTTAACTTCATTCGAATTAGATGAACTCGAAGAAGCTGAAGCTGAAGATGTTGGAGTTGTTAAGTATACGAATGATTCCTTCCCGTCACTGTTGCTCCGACGTAGAAGTAGATCGCGTAGCCTCCATCTCTTCGAACACGAACCGGTTGACTTGCTTTTAGGAGAGAGCGTTGGAGTCTGAGACGGCGACGTTTTCGGCTTCCACACGCAGTACGTCCCTGGCTCTACGCTCTCCAACTCATTCTCCACCTCCGATTCAGATTCCGATTCACCATCCGCTACCCGATCCTCACGCTCCTCGTCGATGAATAGCTTCTTCAAAGAAACGCTTGCTGACGTCACCGTCGCTTCACCGACCAGATCCCGGTCGAAGATCGGGTAGATCTGACCTTCCGGCAACGACAAAATCGAAAACTCAAACTCACCTTCTTCTTCTTTCTCCTCATCATCGACGCACGTCTCGAACCTTCCGGTGGCGAAACCGAACTCGTCCTCGTCGAGTTCCGATCGCGGCTTACTACACGACGCCGTCGAAGCTAAAACATCGTTCACAGCTCTGGCAGCGGCCGCTTGTCTGTCAGAGTAGAAGGCGCTGAAGCTAGGGCAAACGCTTAACTCATTCACATCCACTACGCCGCTTCTTCCGCTGTTGCTGACGTCACCTTTCTCCATTATCACTTGTCTTTCAGTTTTGGGTTTCCAAGTTTGGTGAAGTCGGTATTTATATTGCACGAGTGTGATGAAACGGTGGCGTTTTATGGAGTGAGGGTTTGTGAAACGCGGAACTTGCTTGATACGTAACGTGGAGAGATTTCTGATGGGTCCGGTCCGTTCGGGATTGTTTAACTGCCTTTTTTTAGTTAATTAATTATATTTGGTTAATTAATTATTAGAAGCTACTACGTACGTACGTGCTTACAAAAGGTGTAATTTTCTTAACTATATTTAGATTTCTTGGATTTGATACTTGCAACTTTTTGTTAAAAAATGATTTGTGTCATGGTCACATGTGATTATTCCTACTTTTGCTTCTTCTTCCATGCTTCACTTCACCATGATGTTTGTTTTAAATAAATGTTAGTAAATCATGTGTAAAATAGGATAGGAGCTTGGATTACAAGTAAAAAGGTTGAATGTCAATTCTGACATAAATTTAACAACAATTGATCATGATTATTTCGTGTGAATGAAACAAGTTACCCATTTATAAAGACATCATTAAAATAGGTAAAGATATGAAATCAACACAAAACATTAATAATGTGAATGAAACTAAATCCATGTGTTACTGGAAAGACACGGATGTGGTAGACTTTTTAGCTGGCTAGAGTTGGGAGTCATGGAGTGTTTGTGTATATGCGGGTTGATTCATATACGTAACTGTCGTTAGTAAGTTTGCAGGACAAGTATTTTAAGGACTGCATTTAATTTTAGAACCCCATGCTTTGTTTGTCTCATTCAATGTTTGTAGGTGTTTGCTGGCATTGTATTTATTGCATTCTCAGTTGGATGGTTTACTGTCTATTTCTGACCGGTTTGTTGATTTGTTGTCTCAGCTAGCGGCCGCCGGGGCATGAATGGCCACCCATCTCGCGTCTACTCAGGTATGGGAACTGCATGAAATCGGCAATGTTAGAGTACATGCATGGTCATAGATTGTACAACATACCTTAGAATATATGATCATGGAAAGGAGTTAGAATAACAAGAACACAAACGTTTTACCAGAGTTGAATACAAAGTTTCAATCTAAGCATTCAATTTGGTCTTACTTAAGAGTGAAGGTATTAATTAAATATTTAATTATGGACAAATGTCCTTGGATTACGGAAAGAAGTCCTGGAAAGTGACCCACATATCATAATCCGTGAGAGGAAAAAGATTCACAGGTGGTAGATTATTAAACCTACTTATAATAAATACAGGTGGTTCAAGTGATCCATCAGAAACACTTGTCCATCCCTAAACCTGAATCTCAACATCAGCTTATGACGTAATACATAGAAATATCATCCATTGTAAATCAACTGCTTATAAGTATAACACACCAACATAGTACGAAAACTAGCGAGACGAAGAGAATTTAAGTCAAGGAAAACAAGTTGCGCAACGTAGTGTAGTTATGAATCAAGTAGCATAGCAGTGAGGTAGTTGAAATTTCCGGAAAATGATTAAGAGGGCTGATTGATAATGCAGAACATCACCCAATAAGGGATAGCCAAGTGGTATCATGTGAGGAGCGCTTAAGGTTAGGGATACAGTCTGTAAAACATGTTCTTCATTTTAAATGCACAAAAAGAGACACTTACGGTGCATATCATGAGTTCCTAAATTAATAATAATATGCACCTAAGGTGGATATTTGTTTACTGAATAAGGTGCTGAATTCAAAGACATGCACCTGCCCTAACGGACTAATTTCATATCCTAGATGGAATATAATTGAAAAATGAAATACACCTAGATAGGAGTTCAGATAAACAGTTTAGTTATATTTCCAACACAGAATGTTCATCAAAGATAAAAATAAGGTTGGAATAAAAATAGTACATATGTAGCCAAGGGAAGTAGTTTGTACCTGATGATTGCACGTAGGCAACTACACTTGTGGTGTTTGAAGTTTAGACCAGTTTGATGTGTAGCAATGTTTGATGTATCTGTGTGAGAGAAAGTGCCGGGGCACATGAGTACTACTAATCAGATTGATAAAGATGCACATGAACAATTAACCACACCTCAAACTAAACTACCTCTAAGCTGTGAATTCTCACATGTATCCTTGAAGGCAAGCCAACAGACTCACCAGCCTTTGCGCCCTATGATCTTCCTATTTGTATAATGTCCTGATACACTGGACGGAGTCGTGTCTGGAAGGCCCTCTAGGAAAGGTGAAATAATTCAGATAATAAGTTTGTTACAAATGTGAAATAATAAGTTTAAAAGTATACGTGCCTCAGTGTTGGATATGCACCTCATCCCACTTACCAAACATGAGGAATAATTTGTTCTTCCTGGGAAACACAATGAGTGCATTAGAATCTTAAAGTTAATCATAATTTCTCACATTTGATATATCGATAAAAGAAAAACACGCCATCCCGGCAGGGACGAAAATGCGGTAGTAGACGCCACATATGTTCTTGCATCCAACATAAAAAAATGCTAAGAAAAGAAATCATGCGGTTTGCATTTAAATCTCTACCAAGACGAAAATTGTAATCTCTAACAGAAGAGGAAACACACTAACCACTGTCATTCCCACCAGTTGCAACCGATTCAACCAGGTCGTAACATTGAGTTTCTAAAATTCTTGATTCATGATCAACTGAATAAAAAAGAATCTATATAGATAATTTCCATCAAAGGCATCACAAAAGTTGCATGATAATATTCAAATAAACGACCAATTAACAGTAATACAGGCTCCAAGTAAGTGCATCGAAGCTGAAACTTACTATAAGTGATCTTCATTACTCGAAATAAATATTTTTATTGTGTCTCTGCATAAAAAGATAAAAAAACCTCATATAAAAATTCCATCTCCAGAAGAATCGATTAAAAAACAATCCAGTTCTTTAAGGCATTTCATCAAACACACTGCAAGCAACACAAACCCCGCCTTTGACGAACCCATACAACTCAAATTCTCTGCATTTCAACTAATCAAAATATTTATCATTTCGAAATTTCGAAAATGAATCAACTTAGGCACAAAATTAAGTAAACAAAAATGATTGAAGCTGCTTCAATCCTTCACCAACTACGTTTTATATTCTGCATTCAAATATTGAAAGCCATCGTAGCGAATCACCTTGAAATTCAAGCAGAAAATCTTCTGCTATACTGGAAACAACGGTGGAGTTGACGTGTTCATCAAGTCTCGAGTCTTCTCTCTCCCGCTGCTCCAAACTCAAAATGAAATCTGTGATAAACAATGAAACTGGATACTCCAGTCTTCGTCGACGAATGAATCCGGGCCGAGCCGGGCCGAGATTAGTATATTGGTCGGCCCAGTATCCGGTAAAATGCTCGATATTAATATTAAAATTAGTTATTGTAATAGGATTCGAAAAAATTTAATAATCAAATGTGTTGAAATTATTATGTCCTTGAATTCTCCCCGTTTTTAGATACTCTTAAATAACTCAATGGAATTGAAATGAACATAAATCATGATTTCTATTACAAAATCGAAATGCATGAGATACATTTTTAAAAATAATATTAAACTTATTTGCGAAATTGTCTCCATCTATCAACTGATTTGTACTACCGCTTATATTGATTCATGAATCATTACATGTAAACAAAAATTTTAAGTTAAATAATTCAATATGGCCTTACAAATTATCAAATTATTTTACTTTTGTAATACTTAACATAGGAAATTTATGTTGTCGTCTTATTATCTACAAACAGCAGAAACCAATCATAAGAAGACCCAAAAAACAGAAAATAATATCACAGGCTAGTGTTGCTACTTGATGAGTAGTTAGGTAGGTTTAGCGGTCATCAAGATTCAAGACAGCAACATGCGATTCAAATGAGCAGCGTTTAAAACTGTCTGTTAAATGGCATCGCGGTTAGGCAGGTAGCCACGTGTTCCACTGTCTCAACTAACTCCTTTCCCCCTGCTACGTCCGATCACGTGCTTATCTGTCACCCTTGCTTTTTCAATACTAATGTATTTATTATCTAATTAATTATTTTCAACAATATTCAATCATATAATTCACTTCATATCCTTTTATCACTGCAATTTCCAACATATTTTAATTTGCAAACAGTTTTGATAATTAAAATAATCAATACCAACTGTCAATTTCCATCATACACTTGTTCCATTTGCACCTCAATACTCTTAAAATAGAGTTTATTTTTTCATCTCATCAATATATTTCAATTTCGGAGTTACACGGTATTAAATTTGATCTTTAAACAAATCATATCGTTGGATTTTAATAATAACGAATTTCTTATTATAAAAATCATCTGTCGAATTATTATTAATAAAAAATGTGTTATAAACTACAAAAACTTAAACACCATTTGTCATTTCTTCAAATTTTCATTTTGCGTTTTACTTGAAGTATATAAATAGACCAACGAGTAGGAGGCGTGTTTGTTATGAGCCCCAAAGAAAGCCAATCATCTGATCTTCCGCAAACTAATTTTCCAAACAAACCAAACACGACCCAACTCTCTCTTCCTCTGTTTCTCTCCTCTGTTTCCTAATTACACACCATCTCTTTATTGTCCCAATAAATGGCCATACTAAAACTCACTCCACCACCAAACACCAATTCCCACCACCCAACACAGCCGTGCACCACCACTAAAAATGTCTGTAATCACATCTACAAGATCAAGAAATTCCATTCCAAAGATCCACAACGCGTAGAGACAGAGATTGAGCTGGAAGACAAGGTTGTTTGTGTCACTAGTGGTGTGTCTTATTTGGGTCTAGCTATTGTCGGTCGGTTGGTTTCTAGAGGTTACCATGTTCGAGTCATCGTCCACAACCAAGGTACTTATTATTATTACTTGAGTCAAAATTGCCTTCCAGCTTTCCATTGAAATTATCAAACTAAGAATTATGGAGACATTTTTATGGAGTGTTTTGTTTTTGTATGTTGAAGACTGAGATTCATAAACATTGTCTTAGTGAAAAAAATTTATATATAAATTATGAGTACTAAAATTTACTGTAAATGTGAAAGACTAAAACTAATTAGTGTCTAATCCGAATGGAGTAGAGGATATGGAGAAGCTAGGGGAGATGGGAAGTAACAGGATCACAGCAGTGTTAGCAAATCTGATGGAGCCGGAAAGTCTAGTAGATGCTCTGGCCGGCTGCCGTGGAGTGTTCCACACCACCTCCTTCATTGATCCAGCCGGCTTCTCAGGCTATTCGGTATTCTACTATTTTTTTGTACTTTTTTCTAGTGCAAAATTTTAAATTCAAAGTCCATAGAAGTGGAAGAAAAGGTGCTTAGAAAACTGATATAATGAAAGAATTGAAGATGTCGACATAAGATTTCAGACACATTGCAACTACCAAAATCTGTTTTAATGTGACTTTTGTTATGTAACTACCACCGTGGCTGAACCTGTTTAGGATTCATACTTGACCATTTCGACGCATTATATTAGTTTTCTGAAAAGCATTAAGAATTTAGACTTTTGGTGGGCAGAAAACCATGGCTGAGATTGAAGTGAAGGCGACGGAGAATGTGATGGAAGCTTGCGCAGCTACGCCCACAGTCAGGAAATGCGTCCTTACATCTTCGCTTCTCGCCTGCATTTGGCAACAAAATCAGTTACATGAGCAAATTTCACCTTCAGTCATCACTCACCGCGACTGGAGTGATGAGTCCATATGCCTAAGCAAAAGGGTACTTAAAAGAATTCTTATTTTCCGGAACTCTTTATCTGTCTTTGTTGAGAAAATTTAAGCTGAATTTAATTTTTTTCTTTTTTGGAAAAATGTAGTTGTGGTATGCTTTAGGGAAGCTGAGATCAGAAAAGGCGGCGTGGAGGGTAGCTGAAAATAAAGGATTAAACCTAACCAGCATATGTGCAGGACTTGTCACTGGTCCTGACTTTGCGACTAAAAATCCAACTGCAACCATTGCATACCTTAAAGGTATTACAATAACATAAATTGAGCAACTCGACATTTTTGTTAAATCTAACACACCAACTTCGGTTAAAAAGTTTTCCACATTTATCTACAATATCCTCTTAGAACTTTTGAAACTAAAATCGGGTCATCGATCTTTATTCTTTAGTCCAAAAAAGTGATCCTGATTGTAATGGTGTGGTTCAGGAGCTCAGGATATGTACAGGAGCGGAGTTTTAGCAACAGTTGATGTAATAAGTCTTGCTGAGTGTCATGTGCGTGTGTATGAAGAGATGAATAAAAGTGCATTTGGGAGGTATGTGTGTTTCAATAAAATGGTGAATGGAAATGAGGAAGCTCGAAAGCTGGCTGAGGAGGCTGGGGTGGCGGAGCAAGCGATACTCGGAAGTGGTCCGGTTGAGGAGTTGCGTAGATTCGAGCTGTCTGATAGGAAGATACAAAATTTGATTTCAAGAACTACTAATAATAGATGCTATGGATCCTAAAGGTGTAGAGTTTGTGGTTACTTTTTTTGGGTTAGATCAATTTCAATGATATGATAATGGAAGTTTATCATTCTGACTCTTTGGAGTCATTTAGGGTTTAAAATTTAGGATGTACGTCATCAACGTAAAAACGTTCAAGGACTTGTTTCTTGGGTAGGTTTGGAAAGGCAATCATAAAGGTGGTTAAGGTAAGGCGTAGCTTCTTGACCCCATGAAAAGGCGAGGTTGGAAGGTGAAGAATCTAGTGAAGTTGTTTCATGTCAAAGTCCCATTTAGTAGAAAGCTATATACTAATAATGAAACAATGACAGCTAATAGGACACATCCTCTAGAATCGCAACAATGTCATTGAAAAATAAATGTAATTTTATGGATTCCAACAAGCATATCCTCAAAAACATTGATCAAGAATCAGACATAGCTCGGACTCAAGTTGTAGATGTGTTTCAGAAGACTAGAACCAAAATATCACATTGCTTCTATAAAGTCTGAGAAGAAATTTGTCGAACCACGTTTAAAGACTGCCGAGGGGCATTGAGGAGATTAGCATTTCAACCTTCTGCTTCAAATAGTGTAGAGACAGAGGCTGTGCATTATCATTGTTGAATTTTCTCGACTGACGTGATGTTTTGAGGTGCACATGGAATGACTTTAAGGCTCAGCGGCAATTACAGATCAAAGCAATTCAGATTGCCTCCAGCCCTCAACACATACTAACAGATAAAAACCACAAATACGAATAAGCATACACCAATTCCGAAATTCCTAACATGTGTCGATCAGCGTTCCAGTAGGATTAATATACAGATCCCATTTTCCCCCAAAAAGATGGCATTGAACATCCCAGCTTCAACTCAGATCCAAGACCACAAAAAGAACGACAGCAAAGAAAAAATAAGGCTTTACATCCCAGGTTATGTTCTCATCGTCCATGACCATTGACCAGGAGTAATTAACAAAATGAACAATTCAACAGTTCACAATAAACATGTACCAACAATTAAAATCCTAAAATTAATTACCAAGTTCCAGCAATAGCCTGAACACAAATGATGGCCTCCCTCAAAATCCACTTCCAAAATACCCATTAAAGCACCCATCACTAAAGAACCAAATAGATAACGGGAATCATCAAAATAATTCCGCGGAGATTCCACAGAAACAAACGAGCACACAAGATGATCACCCTAGCTTTTCAACTCATGTAGGAGTTGGACAAATCCAGCAAAAGAGATGTCTATTGAGTCATTTCAACAGTCAATACACCTCGTACACAAGCACTCACACGACACAACTTCCAATCTACTCCGACCACGCAGGCTTCTGTCTCTCTAGCTCAAATTTAAATTCGAGCTCTAAGACTCTAATTCAAGATTTTGCTACTGTTCACTCGTTTATTACTGCTTTAGCCTTTAATAAGCGATTCATGCTGGTTTCAAATACAAACATGACTGGACAAAATTGTGCCTAGATCAACAGACCTAAGACAACATTTGATCCAGCTTGCTTACCGAACATGTTAAAACAATTATCTCTTTACCCCTCAATGAGTTGTTGAGATCAACCAGACTTAACAAATCTGATGATAAGCTCAGTCAATCCATTTTCTCATTACTCTTAGTCTTACACTCACACATCATTAAAAAACCAAATCAATAAGTTGAACTAAAAATCAACACAACGAGCTGCATACGACAAGACCAAGTATTCACATATCTACCAAATCGCCAACTAATTTCAAAATCAAACAATACAATGTAGAGCTCAGTGAAACCACTGTCACAATATTGTTAAACTCACCCATGATGCAACCTCATCTATCAGTAGAGTTCAAATTCAATGATCTGCTGACACAATCACATTTCTACGAAATCACAATCTCATTTAAAAACACAATCAACAATTGGATATTTTTCCGTCAAATGTTGACATTGTGGTGAGAAACGAAAAACCTACGATTCCGAAAGCTTCATAGCAACAACATACACAATAAAGTTAAAACTGAAGGCTTGGAAAAATTACCATAACAAAAAAAAATCTCTCAGACAATAGAAACCTTCGCACCAGCTTCCTCAAGCTGCTTCTTCGCATCCTCAGCCTCCTCCTTCGAAACACCTTCCTTAAACTTCTTTGGCAATCCTTCAATCAAATCCTTAGCCTCCTTCAAGGCCAAGCTCGTAATCGCCCTAACAGCCTTAATTGTTGCAATCCTCGCATTACTTGGTACTTCATCAATCACAACATCAAACTCCGTCTTCTCCTCCACAGCTTCTGGCGCATCTCCTCCTGCTCCAGGAGCAGCAACTACAGCAGCAGCGGGAGCGAAGGAAGCAGCAGAAACGCCGAGTTTCTCCTGAAGGTAATCGACTAAGACGGATGCTTCGGCTAAGGTTAAATTGGATATGTCTTCACCGAGTTTGGTGAGCTTCTCTGACGGCGCGGTGGTGGCGACGGCGGAGATTGGTTTGAATGTGGCGCGGCGGGTTCGGGTTGGTGTGAATTTGATGAAGGCGGCGGCAGTAGGGGTGGTGGTGATTGGAGCGGTGAAGCGGAGGGTGACGGTGGAGAGGGAGAGTGATGATGACGTCATCGATGAGACTCGGAGGAGTTGAGATTGAGAAGATGAGAGACCGAATTGGAGATGAGGATTTGGATAAGGAAATGCGGAGAGAGTAGTGTGCAGAGTTTATTGAGAGGATTTGCAGCGATGATAATGTTTTGTATAACGAAAATGCCCTTAGTGTAAGAGCGATGATAAAGTTAAAACGATACCGTTAGTATGTTTGAGTTAGGTTATTTCTGATATGGTTGAATTTAGTCATGTGAATTCATGTTTTTGGTGTACTCCAATATTACCATATATATATTGAGGGATTGTATCATGTGGAACTCTCTCCTTTTTATGGATTCATGGATCTCCCTTTGCATCCGTTGATTGCATTTTCTGTTTGCATTTTGGACGCACCAGATTGTGCCAGCGCATTAATGAGCATGTGCAACTCACGTGTGCATTTGCCATGTGCAACTCACGTGTGCATTTCAAAAATGCAAACACGTGGCACAATCTGGTGCGTCCAAAATGCAAATAGGAAATGCAATCAACGGATGCAAAGGGGGATCCATGGATCCATGAAAAGGGGGGTTCCACATGATACAACCCCTATATATTGATTGTATTTGATCAAATAATGAGATTATATCAATATATTAATGAAATATGTGAATTAGAGATGTTTTTCATATGACATGTTCAAAACGTAGAACAATCAGATACAAATATTGATATGTCATTATACGTTATTATATTTGTCACCACTAGAGCCAAGCCGAATTTGATTACCAATAGAGGCAGAATAAGGGTTATGAAAGATAAAGTAGATGAGAATAACAATTGGCTTGAAAATGAGAAATGCCCATTCCTCAACGAATTTTAAAAAACATTATCATAATAATAATTGAAGAGTATAAACTTTAAATCTGACACTAATATATGTTTAACTTTTTTAAGTTGGTCGGACAGACTTTATATCAAATCGGATTTTTCGAGTCGAGCGTATTAGTGTAATATAATATAGTAAGGGTATTTTAGTCTTTTTTGTAAAGTGCTATATAAGCACAAAACCCTAATTTGCATAACATACTTAATCGACTATGTTATCATGGTATCAGACGTCTCGATCCTAATCGATTGAAATTGAATTTTCTGGAGACGAGGTGTGACATGCCACCATCTACAACAATCTGAGTTGATAAGGACACGTGGTGATTCTTGTTAATTGAAGTTTGTTTGTTGTTATAAGAAACGTACAATTCAGTTTGTGGTTTGAGTTTCGGTTAGTTTGTGATTTGTTTTGAAGTTCGTTTCGAGGTTTAAATTGGTGATTTTTTGATATGGCGGGTCGTAGAGATGATTCATTGCAGTCAATTGGTGTTCAATTGGATGGCAAGAACTACTCGTATTGGAGTTATGTTATGAGAAATTTCTTACGTGGGAAATCTATGTGGGGTTATATAACAGGGTTGCGTGTTAAACCTTCCGATGAGACTGTAGTTGATTTTACCACTTTGGTTGACAATTGGGAGACTGACAATGCAAAGATTATTACATGGATCAACAACTCTGTTACTCATTCGATTGGTGCACAGTTAGCAAAGTATGAGACTGCAAAGGAAGCATGGGATCATTTGGAGAGATTATACACTCAATCTAATTTTGCCAAGCAATATCAATTGGAGATGGATATTCGTGCGCTTCGGCAGAATAATATGAGTGTCCAGGAGTTCTATTCTGCTATGTCCTCTTTATGGGATCAGTTAGCCTTGACTGAATCGGCTGAGTTGAAGGCAGTGAAGGCCTACATCTCTCGGCGTGAAGAGCAGCGACTTGTTCAGTTTCTGATGGCACTTCGTGATGATTTTGAGGGATTGCGTGGTGCAATTCTTCATCGTAGTCCTCTTCCTTCTGTTGATTCTGTTGTGAATGAGTTGCTGGCAGAGGAGGTTCGTCTTACGTCTAAGATTGACAAGGAGATTTCATCACCAGCAACACCCGCTGTCTTTGCTGCCCCGCAACGGACATTTAGTGGCAATGCGCCTAAGTCCTCAGTAAAGTTGCTCCAGATGAGTGTGCGTTTTGTAAGAAGAAGGGACATTGGAAGTCTCAGTGTCCGCTTTTGTTGAACAGAAGCAAAACACAGCATCAGCATCAACAAAATGGTCCATCTCAATCTCATCAGCGTCCACCTCAGTTCACAAATACTGTTGCTGCTCCGTCTCTAGATCAGTCCATGTTTGAACAGTTTCAGAAGTTCCTTGCCTCACAGCCTCATGCCATGTCTGCCTCCTCAAAAGGTTTGTCATCATCATCAGCCTCAGGTATATCATCCTCTTTGTGGATTCTTGATTCGGGTGCCTCACACATATGTCTCCTCACTTTTCCATCTTTTGTGTCATTATCTCGTCATTCATCCTTCCCATTATAACTGCTGATGGTACTCCTATGTCATTGGAGGGTGTAGGTTCTGTTCTCACATCTCATATTTCTCTCCATGATGTCTATTATATTCCTAGTCTTGCTATTAACCTTGTGTCTGTTAGTCAATTGTGTGAATCTGGCTTATTAGTCACTTTTTCTTCTTCTACTTGTTGTGTACAGGATCCACATCTCAGAAGGTGATTGGGACAGGCCGTAGGATGGGTAGACTCTATATCTTGGATGAACTAAAAGTATCAGATGTGGCTGCATCTAGTGTTGATTTATCTGCTTTTCGTCTTAGTCCTTTGTCATCTGAATTCTACTTGTGGCATTCTCGTTTGGGTCATGTTTCAGCATCTCGGTTGCATTTTTTAGCTTCTACAGGAGCATTAGGACATTTGACACTCCATGATATTTCAGATTGTAGTGGCTGTAAACTTGCAAAATTTTCAGCTTACCTTTTCAAAAAGTGTTTCATCATCTCTTGCTCCCTTTGATATTGTGCATTCTGATGTGTGGGGACCTGCTCCTGTGTCTACTAAGGGTGGCTCTAGGTATTATGTTTCATTTATTGATGATTATACTCGCTATACTTGGGTCTATCTTATGAAGCGTAGATCTGATTTTTGGGTATTTATCGTGATTTAGAGCTCTTGTACAAACACAACATTCTGCTGTCATTAAATGCTTCGTGTGACTTAGGAGGTGAATACACTTCTAATGAGTTTTCTCAGTTACTTGCTTCTGATGGAACCATTTCAAACCTCATGCACTGACACTCCTCAACAAAATGGGTCGCTGAGAGGAAACATCGTCATCTAGTTGAGACTGCTCGCTCATTTCTATTGTCCGCCCAGGTTCCTAGTCTTTTTGGGGAGAAGCTCTCATACTGCTGTATGTCTTAAAGAATTCCAACATCTCATAATTCAGGTTTGTCACCTTTGAAAAATTATTTGGTAATGCTCCTGATTATACCTCTTGCGTGTGTTTGGTTGCACTTGTTTCGTGCTTCGACCTCACGTCGAGCGATAAATTGTCTCCTAAGTCTGCTGTGTGTATTTTTGGGTTATGGTATTGGTCAGAAGGGATATCGTTGTTTGATCCAGTTAGCCAAAAATTATATGTCTCTCGTCATGTAGTGTTTTAGAGCATATTCCCTATTCTGTTCCAGCTAGTTCTCATAACATGACTCAGTCTGATCTTCGTTGTATTGACCCATTTGATAATGACACTAATGATGATATACTCACTGATACTTTGGTTCCTGAGACATGCACACCTCGTCTATTCCTACTACGACTGTTCAGTCATCTGATGAGATTGTGGATCAACCTCTGCGTCAGTCTACTCGTCCTCGTAAGTCCACTAGACTTCCTGATTTTGCATATTCTTCATACTCTACTTCTTTTGTTTCATTTCTTGTGTCACTTCACTCTTTGTCTGAGCCTTTGTCCTATAGAGAGGCTGTTGTTGATCCCTTTGGCAGGCTGCTATGGCTGAGGAACTTGCTGCTCTGCATCAGACACATACATGGGATTTGTACCGTTGCCTGGGAAAGCGAGCTATTGGCTCACGTTGGGTCTATAAGATTAAGACCAAATCAGATGGATCAGTAGAGAGGTATAAGGCACGTCTTGTTGCTAAGGGTATTCACAGGAATATGGCATGGATTATGAAGAGACTTTTGCTCCGGTTGCTAAAATGACTACCATCCGCACTTTGATCGCAGTTGCTTCTATTCATCAGTGGAAGATATCTCAGATGGATGTTAAAATGCCTTTTTGTATGGTGACCTTCATGAAGAGGTTTATATGACACCCCCTCCTGGTGTGAATCATCAGCCCGGACATGTGTGCAAGCTGCGCAAAGCTCTTTATGGTCTCAAACAAGCTCCCCGAGCTTGGTTTGAGAAGTTCTCCACAGTGATTATCTCTATTGGTTTTACTCCCAGTCAGCATGATTCTGCTTTATTTATTAAGCGAACAGGTGCAGGCTGCATACTTCTATCCCTGTATGTTGATGACATGATTATTACTGGTGATGATTATGATGGAATTGTGTCATTGAAGTCAGACTTGGCTCGGTGTTTTGCTATGAAAGATCTGGGTATGTTGCGTTATTTTTTGGGTATAGAAGTGGCCTTCTCTCCGAAGGGTTATCTTCTCTCACAGTCAAAGTATATTACAGATCTCTTTGAGCGTGCTCGTCTCACTGACAACAGGACTGCTGACACTCCACTAGAGACAAATGCTCGCTACTCTCCTTCTGATGGATCTCCTCTACCTGATCCAAGTTTATACCGAACAGTGGTTGGGAGCCTGGTTTATCTCACGGTTACTCGTCCTGATATTGCACATGCTGTTCACGTTGTCAGTCAGTTTGTCACTGCTCCCACCACAGTTCATTGGGCTGCTGTTTTGCGTATTCTCAGGTATCTTCGTGGTACTCAATTTCAGAGCCTTTTGTTTCCATCATCCTCTTCGTTAGAATTGCGTGCTTACTCTGATGCTGATTGGGCTGGTGACCCTACCGATCGTAAGTCTACTACTGGATTTTGTATTTTCCTTGGAGATTCACTCATCTCTTGGAAGAGTAAGAAGCAGGATGTCATTTCTCGCTCTTCTACTGAGGCTGAGTACCGTGCTATGGCAACGACTACATGTGAGATTGTTTGGTTACGTCGGTTACTTGCTGATTTGGGAGTCACTCTTCATCATCCGACACCATTATACTGTGATAATCAAAGTGCCATCCAAATTGCTCGTAATTCGGTCTTTCATGAGAGGACCAAGCACATTGAGATTGACTGTCATCTCACTCGTTATCATTTACAGCTTGGCACGATTGCATTGCCTTATGTTCCCTCTTCTCTTCAGATTGCAGATTTGTTCACGAAGGCTCATTCCACGGCGCGCTTTCGTTTCTTGACTGACAAACTCTCAATGCTTATTGCTGTAGCATCGTGAGTTTGAGGGGGGATATTAGTGTAATATAATATAGTAAGGGTATTTTAGTCTTTTTTGTAAAGTGCTATATAAGCACAAAACCCTAATTTGCATAACATACTTAATCGACTATGTTATCAGAGCGAACTTCAGAATGTAAACTCAAATCCGGCATGTGTATTAAATTCGATTTAAAGTATGAGCGAACTTGAACCGAGCAGGACGTCGGGTTGATTTTTTAGAGCTTTATTTAAGGTTTTTGGAGCAAATGAAACATCCCTATACGGCTATACACGGTAGAATTTACTCTATAGTGACCGCAACTATTTGAAACGAATTAAAGTTACGTAAATTAAAATTTCGTGAGCAGAATAAATTCACAGCCGCAGGATGTTACACACTTATTGCCGGACTCTAATTCGGTAATGTGCTGCTATTTGCTGTGAGTACCAAAACAACGTTGTTTTAACGTTTTTACTATACTTCTACGTAATTTTAAATGAATATTTTACCAAAATTACATAATTTTACTGCACTGATTCTTTACTGCCACTATGCGGGTCATTTCTTTACCCTCTTCTTTGGGTCTTCCTACGCTGCGTAAGCCAACTGAAGTGCATACACTGAGTTCGTCTGTCAGTGTGAATATTCACACCTGTCAGCCTAAGTATTCTCTTTCATCTTCTCTTTTTATTTTTGCTATTTACATTAAAAATATAAAAAAACGACGAGGCAACAAATTTCAGGGAAAAAGAAAGCAAGTAAAAATCATAAAGAAACCGATTTTAGTGCTTAATAAATTCACGGACTTCACACGCTACCAAAAATTATATCAAATTAATAACCAGAAAAGGAGAAGTCGAAAGGCGCTTTCCGTTCTCGTCCTGCTCAGAACCTCCGCTAGGGTTTTGACTTTTGCATCTTCCTCCGTTGACCACCACTCCACTCTTCATATGCTCTCCATACAGCTCCGTGCTTTCACTTAATCCAACTTTAATTGCTGAATTTGGTAAAATGAGGTTCCATTTCGCTTCTTCGATTCAACATTTCCTAGCGGTTGCGGCTGTGGCTATGCTTGTTTCAGTGCTGGATGTTGCACAGTCGAATTTGGTGCCTGGACCGCACTTAGCGGATGTGAATATACTCTTGCCTCCGAAAATGACGTATCCTGTTGAGTACATGCTTGTTGGAAGTGACGGTTGCTTCAAATGGTAAGTCAGATATCTCCACACAAAATTGGATTTGATTCGTTGGCTGGTTAATTGATTGAGTGAGTTTTTCTGTATTTTTCTCAGGTCGTGGGATCATCATGACATTTTACTAGTGCAGCCAGAGTATAATGCCAGCAGTCAGTGTTCGACTAGTGCGAGAGTGAAGTCGATAGCACCGTATGGTGGGAGAAAGGAGACGGCGATATATGCTACTGATGTGCTGACTGGACTAGTGATACGTTGCAAAGTTTATATTGATAGGTTTTCGAGAGTTCAGATATTTCATAATTCTATTAAACTTGATTTGGATGGGCTGGCTACTTTGCGCGTGCGTGGGTTTGATAGTGAAGGTGAGGTTATGTATGTTTTGTTATTGTGGTTCTGCAAATGGCAAACAGCAAACTTATACCGTGCAAGAGTGTACTGATTGAACATCTTTGTTCTGCAGATAATATATTTTCATCATTGGTGGGGTTGCAGTTCAAGTGGCAGTTGACGCCTGAAAATGGTGATTCAGTGCACCACCTTGAGCATATTCCTTTGAAGAATTCTCCCCTGAGTGACTGTGGGGGATTATGCGGGGACTTAGAGACGCAAATAAAACTTGAAGATAGTGTATGCAGAGTTTTCATGAACTGAGATTTGAAATTATAACTATCATGCTATCTGTTAGGTTTGACTATTCTCCATAATGATGCAGGGATCATTTTCTGATTTGTTTGTTGTCAAAGGAACTGCCATTGGGCATGAGGTTGTATCTATGCATTTGGCTGAGCCTGGAGTTGAGGGCATGGCTGATAAAATTGTCCTGACTGTTGCAGAAGCCATGTCTCTAGATCCGCCTTCTCCAGTTCTCGTTCTAATTGGTGCATCAGTACAATATAATCTTAAAGTCATACGTGCAAATGTACCTCAAGGTTCAACTTTTGATTTGATTGCATGCTTTAATTTCATTTGATACTATTGTGATTGGTACAGGTTTCATTGGTGGATTTCATACCTTTTGTTTGTTGATTTTGCAGTGGTGACTCTCCCATCTCCGTACCACCAATGGTCTGTATTGAACACTTCAGTTGCTATAGTTGACAAACTGACAGGAGTTGCTGATGCATTACACCTAGGAATTACAGCTGTTGTAGTTGAGGATGCCAGGGTCACTGGGCACATTCAGATGTCTTCTTTCCATGTTGTCCTTCCAGATACTTTAATTCTATACCTATCTCCTCTCTCTGGATCCGGTGACCTAGTTGAAGAATCTTATTTAAATCCGTCTGTTTCACGATGGTATGTTATTGCTAATCATCAGTATCTGATTCAGATAAAGGTCTATTCCCAAGGGCCCGATGCTAGAGAAATTCTGCTAACAAAGGTGGATTTTTTATCTGTAATTGCCCTTATCATAGTGTTATTTTAAGTAGTATTCTCTGTAGAAATTGTATTTTACTTAATTGAAAAGGGTATATTGTTTGCTTATCATGGTGTATTATTTTCCTTGGGTGCCCTGTCACTGCCTTTTCTGTGTCGCATCTATGTAGTACTTCATCGTTTAGGTTTCATTTTTGTAAGACAGTGTAGATTGTTATGATCAAAGAGACATATATCTCATCATCAGGGTCAGCCAGTAATTATATTAAATTCTTTCATTCTTTTATATTTCAAGGGATATTGGCCGGGAGGCTAAAATACCACTTTCATTACTCTTGGTGGACATGATTAATTTTGTCGATATTTCTTTATACAATTAGAATTCCGTGCTGCAGAAGGAAGAGATCAAGTGGCATAGTAATCAGTCTGGATCCTGGACGACTTTTGATGTTCCTGGTGATATTGCAGCTCAATCTGGATGGACTAACTCTAGAATTTTGAAGGCTATATCACCTGGCATGGAAAAACTCACAGCCTCGCTTGTGTATTTTAATGAGCAACCTGAAACTAAGGAGGTAAAGTCATTTAATGACAGTTAGTATTTATCGACTGTGTGGCACTAATTTGTTGGCCTGCTTTTTCAGATATTTCGCTGTTACTTGGAATTAAAATACCTTACTTTTCACGAGAATTGTGATAGTCAATAACCAGCTGTACCTGTATGTTTTAGCTTAACTTGTTCATTTGTTGTCAGGTCATCAAGGTTGTGCAAGAAATCACCGTCTGCGATCCAGTGAAATTGTCTCTTGATATGGGCAGGAATTTCCATCAGAGGATTCTTCTTCCTTGGATTCCATCTGTAAACCAGGAGGTGGAGCTAAAGGCTACTGGAGGTCCTTTGCTTTGTAAATATGTATATGCGTCCATCAAGCTGTCACATATATTAACTTTGTGTCCTACTGTAGGTTGTGTCAAAGAATCCAGTGATTATAGATGGTTTTCTTCTGACATCTCAACTGTATCTATATCTGCTTTTGGAGTAATTGAGGCAAAGAAGCCTGGTAAAGCTACTATTAAAGTAGTATCCATTTTTGATCCAAACAATTTTGATGAGGTACTGATGATTGGGTGACACAATGATTGCTTTTTTTTCTTTAACTCTCTCAACTCTTTTACCAGCAGTGCTCTTAGCAATTGGTACCTAATGACAAACTGATTCTGAATTTTGTTGTTGTGAGTTTATATGCATTATTTGTTTTTCTATTTCTCTCGATTCATTTCCTTACAATTGATCTTAGTCTGGTGATGCTAAGGACTGTTTTTCATATGCTAATCATATGAATATTTAAATACCAGATTAAGTTGTTTATTCGCATCGTTCGTAATGAGTTCAAATGTTTGGGTACTCTTAAGAACTATACTGCATAATGCTGTTTGGCTACGTTCCTTTTTTAGCAATAGCACCAATATGGTGTTGTTTAAGGGTATTGTCATCAATGCTGGTTTTTTCAATGCTGCATTGTGATTTTGCTTGTTTGCGTGATTGATTGTTTTTTGTTTACATTTGCTGACATTTTCTGTAGGTTTTGGTTGAAGTATCCATTCCCTCATCTATGGCTATGCTTCCTAACTTACCAGTGGATACTGTAGTCGGATCACAGCTTCAGGCTGCAGTGACGATGACAGCATCAGACGGTTAGATGATAATTAGCTATGTCCTTAAGTCAAGGTTTCAATGGCTCTTAAATTGTCTTCCATAATGTGTCTGTTATGCTTTCACAGGTTCCTATTTTTACAGATGCGATGCATTTAATTCTGTTGTCAAATGGAATGTCGGAAGTGATGTATTCACTGTAATGAATGGATCTAATGACAAAACCTCAGTTGACAAATTATATGAAGCAATGGTCAATTCATCTGATTATGGATCCCCTTGTGGGTGGATTTCTCTTTATGCGCATAGCCCGGGTCATGTCATGCTTCATGCATCAGTCGCTAGTGAATATCATCACTTTGATCATTCACTTCATGGGCCAGTTATATTAAAGGCATCCAAACGTCTGGCTGCATATCCACCTCTGATTGTAGCTCAGGAAGGTGATGGAAACCGATATGGTGGTTACTGGTTTAATTTCTCACTAAGAGAATCTCAGAAACAGTTGCATAATGTGGACACCCTATTTCTTGTACCTGATTCACAAATGAATCTTATAATGCTCGGAGGTCCTGACCCATGGCATGAGGATATCAATTTTATTGAGGATGTTGAAATCATAGGCGAAGGTCAAACTAACCTTAAAGATGGGCTACAAGTACATCAAATGCCTGGCATCACAGGATTGTACAGAATAAACTGTCGCTCACTAGGAACGTTTGTATGTCATCTGCTGTTGGATGATTATGCGTTTTACTTATTATATTACTGAGTTCTCAATTATATATATATATTTATTCACTTTCATCTTTTCAGCAACTATTGTTCAGACGCGCTAATCTTGCTGGGGATGACCATTTGGTACCATATGTAGCAGAAGCAATGGTATCTGTTTCATGCAGTTTTCCATCTTCCATATCAGTATTAGCAGATCAACCTGGTATTTATGGTTATTTTGTTATTTGCATAAGCCACATTTATTTGTAAAATGGGATAAATAGTTGACGATCTTTGTGTTTTTTGTTTTGTTTTCAGTGAATCACCCGGATGTCATATCAGCCACAATAAAAGCTGAAACTGGTCTGGGGAAAGTTCGCATGCCTCCAATAACTGTTGCTAATGGAAGGACAATTCGTGTAGCTGCTGTTGGCCTTACTGACTCTGGAAAAGCTTTTGCAAATTCATCATCTCTTTCTCTTAGCTGGGAACTGTCTAACTGCAATGATCTAGCTTCTTGGGATGATAATCATTCTGAAATGCCAGTTTCTAGCTGGGAAAGATTCTTAGTTTTGCGAAATGAATCTGGAATGGTATATAAATCAGTTCTTCGTTCTCTGAATAGTATCATGAGTTATATTGCATTGCTGGAACATGATATATCCGTCTTCTTGAAGTTGAGTGCTACACAGTACTCATTTTATGTTTGCCAATTCGCATTGCGCTGATGGCTTTATGTGATGCTATTTTCAGTGTGATGTTTTGGCAAGTGCTACTTTGCCGTCAACTATGCATGGTTATAGTTCACTTCCTCAGTTTGAAAGTTCAAATTTTGCCCTTGAAGATGCTGTTCGCTTGCAGGTAAGATACCGCTCTCTTACTGTCTTTCCCTTCAGGCTGTATTAATTGTTATCTTGATGAGCTTGACTCCAACTTAGAATTTGTTAAACCCTCTTTGAAGCGACTATACAGTTTAATTTTTGTACCCATCAGAGAACCTGATATGATGCTAATTGCTAATCGTACTGATACTTGAAGAATGTTTTACACCCTCCCGCGTCACCTGCTCTCTGTGATTAACTCTGAACTCTAAGCGTCTCTTAAAAGATGTGGCGGAAAATTTTAGTATGTTTGGTTTCCTGTTTTGTACGCTTACAATATCTAACTTTTGCAGCTAGTGTCAACTCTGAGCATAAAACCGGAGTTTAGTCTGGTGTTCTTTCACCCTGAGATCAAGGTAAAGACATTGAGCAAAATATTGAAAAATTGTGTTCATCAAACATAATACATTACATCTAAAGGCGTTTTTAATATTCTATTTCTTTTGTTCAACCGAATAAAAAAAGCATGCTCTTTTTACAAATCGGTTTTTTCGCTCAATCTACCCCATGAAAGCATGCAGTATTTAATGCATGTTACAATTGTTCGGTTTATTCTAAGTCCCATGTAACAATAGTTTTCAGTCTTCAGTCGCATGTTTCATGAATAGTTACATAAACTTTTGAAATCGTGCTTCATAAATTTTTGAATATGTTGCGGGTTAAAAGTAACTCAATTCGTTGTCTATTATTGAAGGGGCTTTCATCTTGATGCATGTTACAGTTGTCCGGATTATTTTAATTATTTTGTAAAAATAGTGTTCAGTCATATGTTTCATGAATAGTTGTATAAACATTTAAAGTCGTGCTCCATAAATTTTAAATATGATGCGGATTGAAAGTAGTACAATTACAGGTTTATTTGTCTATTATCGGAGGGAGCTGTCATCTTGATGCTAGAGTGAATGATTCTCGTGTGGTGGAACTAATTCAACCGCATGATGATTTACAATGTATGCAAGTAACCCTTGTACCTCGAGCAGTGGGAGTGGCAGTTATAACGATAAAAGATATTGGGCTCACTCCTCCTTTAACAGCTTCTTCATTGGTAAGTCTAAACCATAAGGCAATGCTCATGCTGTATCAATATTGATAATGTAACAGTGCAATTGTTCATATAACATGCCATCCGATGTGTGTGTGATTTGGTCCCCTGAACCGTCTTTCGTAACAGGTCCAAGTTGCGGATATGGATTGGATTAGGATAAACTCACCTGATGAGATCAGCATTATGGTTAGCTATTTTTTGCACAATGAGTTTGTTAACACGTGATCCATAATATCACATGATACTGAGTGACCAAGTAATGGATATCACAATAATTGTGATATGTAATTGAGTATATCTGACATTTAGCTAATAGGCAAAATATCAATAGCTACTTATATTGTACATACACCCAACACCAGTGATGAATTAATGAAATCATCGTATTATCTTCTTTTAAAGTTTGTTCTCAGCTAGTGTGGCATCAACTATATCATTCTTAATCTGGTTAATCTCCAGGAAGGGAGTTCACAATCTTTTGAATTAATTGCTGGGGTTGATGATGGAAGCACTTTTGACCCTTCTCAGGTACTGTTCATTTGTGATGTTTAATCAGTGTTGTCGAATCTCTCATGGTAATTTCACCTTTGGTGTTTAACCATTGCAGCTTGCATACATGAATATTCGTCTGCACATAGAGAGTCATGTCATCGGCCTTATTGATGATGCAGATTTCAGTAGTCTTGGGTCAAAGATTATTATTAGTGCTAAACATCTTGGTGTGGCAACTTTCATGTAAGGATTCTGTTTCACTTGATGTGCTATGTTTGTTTGTTTCAGTGTTTATACTTAGTTTTTGTTTAGATTATTTTTTAGTTGATCTTCTTGTGAATCCTTGTTTAGGTAAGTGCTAAACAACACTCTGGAAGAGAAATTTTCAGCCAAGGAGTCAAGGTGGAAGTATACGAAGCTCCAAGAATTCACCCCGAAGACATTTACTTGGTCCCTGGTGCATTTTATGTGGTACATGCAAATCCTGTTGAATATTATTTCATATTTAGCAAGTTCTTTTGCAGTGTTTGATTAAATTATATGTTTTAAAATTTAAATGTTCATTTATCATCCACAAGTGCCACTGTCCTAATTCTTTCACATTATTTTGCAAAGCTCACTTTAAAAGGAGGTCCAACTTTGGGTGCCTTTGTTGCGTATGGGACCTCAGATAATGGCACCGCTATGATTCATCAATCAACAGGACGATTGTCTGCTATTTCACCTGGAAATACGGTGAGAAAGTACATTAAAGCTATTTTTTAAATCGTCAGATGTCTGTCCTCTGGTTTACTATAAACTATGATGCATTTTTACTCTGCTTTTTATTCATCCAGGTTTCTTTTGATAATTTTCCATCAAAAACATTATAATTTAACAATTTACACTACGAGTGGGATATCATATCTCTGCATGTATTGATTGAAGACATTAGGGTGATATCATTTATATAGTACTCTCACGAAGATCATATTTTATGAAGAATGAAGAAACAGTTTAACTTTTGTTGGCTACTTAGCTAAATGTTGACGTATATTAATCCTATGGGCAGACTATTGTGGCTACAGTTTTTGGAACGAGAGACACTGTCATTTGTCAGGCTTATGCTCGAGTGAGAGTTGGAGTCCCATCTTCTGCACATCTGAGTGTGCAAAGTGAGCAGCTTGGCATTGGCCGTGAGATGCCAGTCTTCCCTCTACTGTCTGAGGTGACGTATATTAAAGTGAATGCAAAATAAGCATCATTTGCTTCGTCCATACTGATATTCTCTTCCTCTCAGGGTGATTTGTTTTCGTTCTATGAGCAATGCAGAAATTACAAGTGGGTGACAGATGATGACGAGGTTGTTTTTGTTCTTAAAATTTGATTTCGCTTATTATTCATATGAATCTGGTTGGTTTGTAAGTCCAGAAAAAGCTGATACTTGGATCACAGAATTTTAGGTTTCTTTCTTGTTAAATTTTAATCTCAAGTGTACTTATAACTCACCTTGTAGTATATCACAACCCATCCGTCTTCAGATTGCTAGTTGCTACTACAATAAATAGGACTTTGTCAACCCACAATCAATCCGTCTTCAGATTGCTACTACACATACAGTTTGAAATATTCTGTATTCTGAGGATTTGATCAATCTGATGCAGAAATTTTCGTCTGAGTAAATAAGCTTTTCATCTCTCTGCAGGTTATAAGTATAAATGCTCCAGAGTTTTCCTATCCGCATCGACAGAATAATAGCAAATCTTTGGCGGCCTATCTGGGTGATGACGAGCATGCCTTTAGGGTGTTATTATATGGGAGGTATACTTTGCTCACCTTCATTTCCTTGTACTTGACGCTTATGTCAGATGAATTTCTCTAGTTTGTCATTGTTGAATCATAGTTTATATTCTTCGCGCAAAATACTCAGATGATGGTTCTCATTTTAGTGGCTAAGGGGCTGCGTCGTTTGCCTTAAAATAACCTAGACCGTGATAAAAATGCAAAATTCACATGATATATGTTGTTTTAATCCGCATTACTATTTTATACAGATCTCCGGGAAGCACCAAAATTGCAGTATCATTTTCATGTGAATTTGTAACGACTAAATTTTCACAATCCAAGAATTACGATGCATCCATCTCTCTGGTAGTAGTTCCAGACCTTCCTCTCGCTCTTGGAGCTCCCATGACCTGGATTCTCCCACCATATTATACTTCATCAAGTGTTTTGCCTTTATCCTCAAGATCGTTGAACGACAGGGATGTAAAAATCCAAAAAAAATCTATCACGTATTCTGTACTGAGTATTTGTGGAGAAAAGACCGATGCTTTGAAAGATGGTATTTCTATTCACGGAGACAAGATCAGGACAGGTGCCAGTAACATTCTAACTTGTATTAAGGCAGAAGATCGGACGACCAGAAAAGCAGAGATTGCGTCTTGCATTAGGGTTGCTGAGGTATAGTACTTGAAGCTGATTCATTTTAGTTATGAACATTAAACTCACGAATCTCGTGCATGCTTAGCAGAATATCTCGAAGACCGATTTTTTTGTTGTGGGTAGTCGCTTCAATGCTTATAATCAATGTTGTTTGTTGTCAGATAGCTCAAGTGAGGATTCAGCATTCTGAAATTCCCCCTCATGTTATTGATGTTTCTGTTGGTGTTGAACTCGAGTTTGCAGTCAAGCATTATGATTCTCTTGGTATCATTAACTTTAGACCATTCTCTCACTTATCAAGTTTGCTCCACTATCATCCAGTTTACTTAAAGTTTTTTGTCTAGGCAATCCATTCCATGAAGCATATAATGTGGTTGACTTCACAGCTTCTACTAATTACGCTAATGTTATATCTGTAAATCACACCAACGGCGTTAACGGGCGTTTCTTTATTAAGGTTTGTAAATATCTACTATTCTCTTGTTTGTTGCTTTTACATTAATGTTCTGTTGTGGTCCTTAATTCTGACGACTGTGATAAATGAACATATAAGTGTATTGATTTCTAATGCAGGGACTAAGTCGTGGCAGAGCTCTTCTTCAGTTATCAACTAATCTTAGTCTACAGAAGACAGATTATGTTTTGGTAGCTACAAACCAAATCGTTCTTTGATTGATGCTATAACCATTAGGAATGAAAGTTCATTTGATTATTTCTGAATTGTTGTTCTTAAAGATTTCAGTTGGTGCCCATATGTATCCCCAGAACCCAGTGCTTCAAGTTGGACATAGTCTTTTGTTTGGAATAGAAGGTGTGTTCGTATGTTGTACATCAAAGATAATGGTGTTAGTTAGGAAACTAATATAATTCACTAGAATGATGCTTCCGTTTTGATTCGGTCATGATTTTTTTTGATATCTGAAACTATTCGCTTATATTAACTGATTAGCTAAAAAGATTTTTGAAAATTGTTAAGTTTCTGCTTCCAAAACCCTTATTTCTTATATTTGCATAATTTAGATGATTCACCCTCTTTTAGTAGCGCGTAAAAATATTAGAGTTATGCGCTTATTCCCTGTGTGAAATAACTCACTATTGGATTTATGATTTATAGGACTGAAAAATGATTCACATGGCCGTTGGATGAGTGCCGATGAAAATGTGGTACATGTTGACCCTGTTTCTGGGAAAGCTCAGGCTACTGCAGAAGGGACTACGCAAGGTATTAGCCTAATTTTGTGTTATAATTTCCTTCACTTGGGGTAAATGGTCAACAAAGTGCTATGTTATTTGAATACAACATGTGAGTATTATATCCCGTTTTTAAAATGATTTTATTGTAATGAATTAGTCAGATGACGCAAAGCCTTATATATCAACCCTGTATAAAATTTGAAAATAAAAACAATTATCTTTTTGTGCAGTATTTTACACATGTTCGGAAGGAAGACTGCAAACAACAATTACTGTGCCAAGAGGAAATATGCTCATCGTTGAGGCTCATAATGAAACTTTAACTAATGTTCCTTTCCCTTCAAAAGGATATTTATTTTCGGTGGAGCTAAGGTTTGTAATTTTCCAATTGATTTTCAGATGTTTTATTTCACATTGATTAGAGAGTATTTGCGTTAGTTATTGGTGAACTGTAAGAACATGATACTTTAGTATGAATTCTTTGTTGGCATGGTTGATTGTTGCAGAGGTGCAAATGGTCACAAATTGAACAGTGATTTTGATGATGAAGTATTGTTTAAATGCCGTGTTGACCCACCTTATATCGGGTAAACATATTTCCCTGATATTAATGTAGCGGGTTAAATTTTCAATACATTCTTACGTATCTATTATAATGATAAGGTACACTAAACCATGGAGAGATTTTGAATCTGGCAAATCATTTTGTCTATTTTTCCCTTACACTCCGGAACATCTGGTTCGATCCATGCCAAAGTCAAAGGATATGAGACCGGATACATCGGTTACCGTTAGTGCATCACTTAAAGAAGCAGACCACGTGTCGGGACACACATCTGTCATGTTCATTGGAGGTTTTTATGTACCCGACAATGGAAAGGTATGAATGTTTGAGAGTGATTAATGTATATTTTTTTTCCGATAGCAATTAATGTAGATTTAACACCAATGTTTGTTGTATGAAAACTCTCTTGATGAGTAGATATTTAAAGTACAGAAGCAATAGTGATATAAAAATTCAGCATGGATTGATCAGATGTGTTGTAAATCTGGCAGAGTTTTTAGTATTGCTCAGAAAATTTCTTTTGTGAATTCACTTTCAGTTTATTTAAAGAATTCTATCAATTATAAAAAATAATCATTTTGTAGACATAGCGTTATGGCAATGTTCCAAGCCCTTCCATTATTTGTTCAAACTATTTTTCTTCAGTGTGATTTTGGTCAGGATCAGGATAATAACAAATATTAGCAGGTTACTGGCCTCAGTGTGGCAACTCATCACTTAATTTAGTATTATTAATGGAGATATCCAACTCTTTTTCTCTTTTTGTAGTTACTTTTTTGCACCGCTTGTATATTGTCCTACTTGTTTGATTTATTATCTTTTCCATTTTGCAGCTGAATTTTGGGCCAGCTCATAACAGGACCATTATTACTATTTTGGGCAACACAGGTACTGGAATGGTTTTTGAAGATTTAGGCTTTTCCATTGTTTCGTGGTGTACTCATTGTTTGTACTTTGTACTAGGTGCAAATGTATAGGAATATGTTAATGTTGTTAGATTAGTGACACTCAAAGTATTTGTACTTCTAGTCAATCACTGACCACTTCATCACTGAAAATTCAGTACAAGGCAGCAGGCTGCATTTACCTTGCTGTGGTAATGTGCATGTCATGTTATTAATACATTGAACTTTAAAGCTATTGTTGTAAAGTAATTTATTTTGTGCATGCAGCAGCCTTTGACATCACTTTTGTGATTGTGGTGCATTATTTACATATGCAAGGAACTCTTGTAGCTGTGAAATGTTGTTAGACATAAGGCGTCTGATTCTTGTGGTATTTTATGCAGATGTGGAGGTTCATTGGCAAGATCATGATGCTTTATCAGTCGGTCCCATTGTTGAAGAAAGCTTTGGGATTGTTGGGCGCACAGAATATGAGGTCAGTGATATTGGTTTTTAGTTACCCAAATTCTTCAATTGATGTTACTAAAAATCTTAATACTAGCTCTAATGCAGTTGAAGTTGACGTGCTGGTTAATTGTTGTGTATTATTTTTTTTGCAATACTGGCATTAATATTGTTCAGCAATTGCTTTATTTTGCACTCAGGTAAAAATGTTGAAGGCTAAAAAACTGAAAGAAAAAATCGTATTTAAACTCCCGGCCAATGGTAAGTGTGCTTTCATTTTACTGTACTGAAGGATTCACTATTAAATGACAAGGAATTGTTTGTAAATATTCCAATGTCCTCTTTAAACAGGTCAGCTATTCGAATTAGAAATCGAATATGAGCCTCCGGTTCAATCGGCATCCAAATTTAACTTCCCTACACTGCCATTGACAAGCGTCCTCGTAACATTGGCGATATTGATAGTCACAGGAGTGCTCCTTTGTGTCATGGAGGGACCCAGATTCAGGACAAGACAACGTCCAGCTCCTTCAACTCCATATAATACCGCACCTGTCACACCCCAGCGAAGCAGTCCAGCCCATGTAGCTAATGGACATTCTCCTCGCACCCCTCCGCCATTTGTCGAGTATGTTAGAAGAACAATCGACGAAACTCCATATTATCGGCGAGAAGGAAGAAGATTCAACCCTCAAAACACCTACTAGATAATTTACTTTGGTCAAAGAACATCACCACATGCATCCTAGTAAAGTAGGGCAGGAATTCTTTGCTGAATTTTGGAATGATTGTACTTTGTAGATGTATTTGATGGAAACTCAGAGTGTCAGAGCACCGTCTAGGGTCTTGACTGTAATTAGGTGAAAATGTCAACACTACGCCGTTTCAAGTGAATCAATTATTGAGTTAATGTGTAGCTTAGAAATATTTGATGAACCTATCCAAAAAATTTTTTTTTGATGAAAACTCAGTGCAGCTTAGGCCCTGGTCGTTGAATGCCTCGTTCCTACGCAATGGCGGAACCAGGACGAAATATTCGCCGGGGCTCAAAAGCTTAGGAGGTACGAGCTATCTGCAAATAATTTTAGCGGGGGCTCAAATAATTTTTTTAGGGGGCTCAAATAATTTTTTTAGCCGGGGCTCTAATAATTTTTTCAGCCGGGGCTCAAATAATTACTTTACCCGGGGCTCCAAATCAAATTATGATAAATTATACCTGGTAAAAAAAAAAAATTTCTTCGCCGGGGCTCCAGCCCCCCTCCGCCCCCTGGTTCCGCCACTGTTCCTACGCCGCTTCATTATGTAAGCACGTTTACAACAAAAATTGATAACACGAAAATGACGTTTTCAAATGAAACATCAAATGAAATGCCATGTAATATCTTTTCAAATGAAACATCTCACCATGAATTAAAAAAAAGAAAATGACGTTTTAACCCAAGTCCCCAGACGATTGCTATATCACCGCAGCCCCTTTGCTTGAATATCGCGCACGCCTCTCCTGCCTTTCTTCATTTCTCTGCAAAACCAGAAAAATATCTCCTCACCAATTTCGTCCCCGGCAAGAAAACCTCCTCGATACTCTCCTCCGATGGCCGACGAAGCTGAAAGCCTCCCCGCAGTCACTCCAGAAACTACTGACGACGACGACTTGAATTACGGATTTCAGAGAGAAGAGATGCGTAAGACTGCGCTCAAAGGCACTGTAGACGCATACGATCGTCATGTATTTCTGGCCTTCAAAGGACCGGAAGCTTGGCCTGCTCGAGTTGAGAGTTCGGAAGATGATACTCTGCCGAAGTTGTTCGCGTCGGCTATGAAAGCTAGGAAGAAGGATATCACTGTTAAGGTCGGTTTACTTTACTGTTTTTTCTTGATGTTTTGATAGAGTGATGAACTAGTGAGTGATGTGGTTTTAGTGGATTTTTGCAGACTAAGGTGACTGTGTGCGGTGATGGAAGTGGACTTGATGACGGAGATGTGCTGGTGTTTCCGGATATGGTGGTTTACAGGTATGTGCAGGTCTAGGTGATACCTCATTGCTTGAATGTTGATCTGGTTTGACTAACTGTTGAAGGTTAGGTTTGGATTTGTTACCTTATCTGTTCGAATGTTTTAGAGTTCGTATTGGGTAGAATATGATTAGGCTTCTATTTGCGCCTCTTGGTTGAGGTAATTATTTTTCCTGGTAAATTAAGTGTGTCTGCTTGATATTTTACTCTGATGGTGATGCATAAAGGTTGAACCTCACTCGTGTTGTGAGAGATAATGACTATACGGTCAGGGGCGGAACTACATGGGATGGGGGTGGGGCCCAGGCCTCCAATGCATTTTAATTTGTTAAATATAATTGACATATGAGTTTTTATAAAATCAATTTAAAATCTTAAGATGCTACAAATATTTTTACTTGAAAGAAGCTAAATTATATATCACCGGTATAAGTTTAAGATTTTAGATTAGTTTTTATCATTCAGTTTTAGTTTTAAAAAAGTTTTTTTGTCAGTTTTTTATGTTCCACGATTTTATATTAGTTTAAATTTTTTTAAAATGTTCCACGATTTTATATTAGTTTTTCATTTAGTTTTATATGAACAATATCTTTATCGTTAAATTTTTTATTTACCTATTGACATTGATAGGTTATCAATCTCAATCACACATATCTCTTGATGATTTGTTTTATATTAAATTAAGAATTAAAGATTAATTTCAAATGTTAGATTACTCAAAATAAGTAGTTGATACAATTTCTTTTCAACTCTAAAAATAAATATTCTACTTGAACTTAAAGACACGGCTATGTTGAAAAAGCATCAACATTTCCCTATATAATGTAAAAGGTTTATATTGAAAATGATGCATAACAGTCAACAAATTCAAAAATATTAAAATGATTTTCCGTTGCCCCCAACACAATAATTTTCTGGATCCGCCACTGTATACGGTTGCTCTTTCTTTTGACTGAGTTTTTCCATTTGATGAAACGCTGTTAAAACTATTCTGTATCCTTGAACTGGGCCGTGAGGTACGGTTTTTACTTTTTACATTATGGATTACTAAAGTTTTTGTCCAGCTTTCTAGTCCTCGTATTGTTAAGGTTTTGATATGATCCTCATGTTAAGACTTTGTGTGCTCGTTGTGTACTCTATTACTCATACCTTAGTGTGTTTGTGCAGGGGATTGAAGGATTCTGATGTTGAAGGCTTTGTTGAAGATGTGATTGTCCGTGGTGAATCTTGGAGCGCGGGAAATAAGGAAGAAGTAACTGCAACTTATGTTTTTGTATGTGCTCATGGCAGTCGTGATAAGAGATGTGGTGTTTGTGGCCCTGTTCTTTTGGAAAAACTGAATGAAGAGATTGGAACAAGGGGTCTGCAGGCCCAGATAATTACTAGTCCGTGCTCTCATATTGGAGGACACAAGTATGCTGGAAACCTGATCATATATGGTACAGATCCAGGTGGGAAAGTTACTGGTCACTGGTATGAATATTCCCCAACCACTAAAAGACCCTGGATATTCAATTTAAATTGTATTCACTCTGACGTGGCTACTGATTATATTGTTCTAAATCATTGTAGGTATGGCTATGTCACTCCCGGTGATGTTGCTGAATTGCTTGATTCTCATATAGGGAAGGGGAAGATCATAGAAAAGCTTTGGAGGTTATTATTTCTCTGCTATGCTTGTGTTTGTGTACTCACTGAAACTATTTTACTTGATATGAGTTTCCTCACTGTGATTGTACATTTGATGCCTTGAAAACAAGAGATGATGATGGATTAAACATGTTGATATTACTGGTCATCGCTTTACTATTTTTTCTTGTTGTTTTCAAGCTCTGTCATCTCAGAATGAGCATGCTGCTTAATGAGGTAGATACTAGTTGAATTGCAACTTGCAATCACGGATAAGTTTAGTGATGAACTTATATTGTCATTGAAATCCTCTTCAAGTTGTTTCTTCATTGATGTTTCTTCATTTATTGCTTCCATTATAGATATTAGTACTTCTAGTCATCACAAACATATTGGTTGCATCTGAATAAATATGAAACTGACTTTAATACAACTTCAGGGGTCAAATGGGTGTGTATGAAGAAGGTTTAGATGTTAAACAGAATCATCCAAACGGGAAAGAGCAGAAGATGGAAAAAAAGCAGAAAGAAAAATCCGAACTGGTTGAACAGGAAGCACCATCTGGTTGCTGCCAAGGTGCTAATGGAATCTCCTGCTGCAAAGATGAAATTTCAGAGCTGAAAAGCACAACTGCTCCGAGTATCAAGGGTTTAGACAAACTCTCTGGCTGGATTAAATCTTTTGAGCAAGAGGATGTTCTTGCAGCAGTTGCAGTGATCAGTGCGGTGGCCACTGTTGCCATCGCCTACAGCTTTTACAGAAGATCAGCATAATTTGTTGAATCAAGTCAAGCCCTGTCTTGGCCTACTTTTAATGTTCAAAACTACCTTGTGTACCTGCAAGTTTTTTGATACCAATAAATTTAGGTTCATTCTAAGAGATTATTAAATCAACTCAAATTGTCTACTTTATTTGACTTGAAACAAGGATCAATTACTATATGCCCGGACATTGACCTTACATATTAACACTACAAACGAACCATACGATATACCCAACTTCTTCGCAACATGAACTATAAGACCGTGTTTCATGTGCATGACAGACTTATCAGCATCAACCTTGCGCCTTTTTCCACCGAACTCCACTCAACAACAGCAGCAGCAGCAGCAGCAGACACCATATGCATAGTCGGCTCCTTCCCCAAGCATTGATTCGCTCTGCTGCTGAACGCATTTAACTTGAATCCCCATGCACCACGCCCTTGTAATTGTATTAAATTACAGTTTCCAGTAGGCAACTGTACCATCAATCCACTGGGCCAAACCCATTTCATTCTGACGGCCCAAATTCATCATCACACAAGACAAAAAACACATTTACTACCAAATTTAATAACATTTCCTTTACCCATTTTTAAATATTACTAATTTATTTAATCGAGATATTAAAACCACACACAGAACAAAATGAGCGCTGGAGAGTGAAGACCAAATCTCCTCCGTACACTACCGTCAATCTCCGATCGTTGACTTTGACCGTCTTCCCCTCTCGACATCTCCGCCCAAACTTGCTACCGCTATTTCCTTCGATTTCATCCGCTTCTTCAATTTAGGCTTTTGCAAACCCTAATTTTGATTTGTAAGATGAATCAGGGAGAGTTGCTAAGCATCGAGCCTCAGGAGCTCAAGTTTAACTGTCAGTTAGTTCACTTGTTTTTTATTTTCTTTAAATTTGTTGATTTTTTCATGGCGTGTTTTTTAACCTTGTATTGTTATTTGGTATGTAGTTGAAGTGAAGAAGCAGGTCTCAACTACTCTTCAATTGTCCAACAAGACAGAAAACTATGTGGCTTTTAAGGTACTCATTTTTGGTTGTTGAATTGATTTATTATTGTTTTGGACGAGTGGATAAGCTTTTATGCATGTGCTCGTTATTTATCTTGTGCTAAAATGATGCAGATTTGTTTAGTACAGGTTTTAGCGAATTAGCTTTCCTTTTGAGTTTATGTTTTAAAGGGTGTTTAGAGAAAGTACACAGGTGTCTGTTATGAGAAATTGAGCGTGAAGTTGATATTGGCAGGTGAAGACGACTAATCCGAAGAAGTATTCTGTCCGCCCGAATGCTGGTATTGTGGTGCCAAGATCAACAAGTGACATCATTGGTGATATGTTCTTCTTTGTGAACAGTTTTTATAATATTTTCATCCTTGATTATTTGTCCTACAGAAGTTGGACTTTGGAGACTTGGAAGTAACTGAGGTTTTATTATTGTAGTTACTATGCAGGCACAAAAGGAGATGCCTCTAGAGTTGCAGTCTAAGGATAAATTCTTACTTCAGAGTGTTATTGCCCCTGTCGGATCCACATACAAGGATATTAATCCAGAGATGGTAATTCAGACGCCTTGTTTTTTATTTTTTATTTTTTATTGTTTCTTTATTATTTCCATGTATTATTTAAATACGATATGGAAAATTTCAGTTCAGTAAAGAGGCCGGAAATGAGGTTGAGGAGTGCAAGTTGAGAGTTGTTTATATCATACCTCAGCGAACTTCTCCTATTCCTGAAGGGTCTGATGAGGGTTCTTCTCCTAAGGCGTCACCATCAGACAATGTAAATTCTAACGGATTTGCTGCTGTGAGTTTTCTGTCATTGGTGATAACTCTTTAAGATATTTTTATATTATGTGATTCACCTAATTCTTCAAATAAAATATTTTTTCAAATTCTAGGTAACTAAAGCTCATGTTGAATCTCATGAAAAGTCATTTGAGGTACTGATTTCTGCTTCATTTTTCTTTTCCTCATGCATAACATGTAGTGTTGATTCTAAATATATAGCTACAACTAAATTTTCAGAGTGACTTAACTAAAAATAATTTTAAATTTTGGTATCTTAATTGCTTGGTTATGTATTATTAAATGGGCATCCTAGCACATTATTTTGCATTTTAGTTTCACATCACGACTATGCCAGCTAATTGTAAGTTGCAACTATTTATCATGGCTTTTCATGAATGGGTACTGAAATATTTTGCTTTCCACTGTTTAGGCAGTATAAATTTTCAATTCCTGTTCAGTGTGTTGTGTTGGTCAAAATAGACTTTGTAGATTGTTGTTTATATTAGCCATTAGGTACTAGCTAGATCTACTACAATCATTTTTTCTGTATCTTCCACCTTTACTATCCAGTAGAAGTGCACTTGATAGCATCTGGCAGAGTACTTTTGAGTTACATTTTCGCAATCTGAAATAGATGGCAATTTGATTGATTTGATTCCATCATACTTTACTTGCTCCATTATCATCTGCATTTGCATGTAGCATTCACTGACATCATTGCTGAACATATGATTTTTTTTCCATTCCATTCTACAAAACAGACTTTGATATCTCATTCAAATTTACTTGATATTGCAGGAGACAAAACTTGCTGAAGAAATTGAGAAGACCCTCCGGGAAAATAGGAGGCTTCTTCAAGAACTGGTAATTCGCTTCATCAATCCTATCTTCCTGTCCTTTTTTCTTTGAGCATAGAAATAGTTTACGACAGTGATTTTTTTAAACATAGTTAGAAAAAGAAGACCTGAAAATAATGATAAATAACTAGTTCATTTTCTACAGTTTCCAAGTAGCTTACACCTTTCTGATTCCAATCTGCAGGAGCAACTTAAGCTTACAACGAGCAAACAATCATCAAGAGGTGGCATCTCATTCACAGTCCTGATCCTAGTGGCCATTCTCAGCATCATTTTAGGGTACCTGCTAAACAGATAATTAAGTGCATGGTTGCTAAATGGGAAAGCTTTTCTACAATGTATGGAGAACTTTTTGAAACTGCCTTTGTAATGGATCAAGGATTGTTGTGTTCGTCTGGGCTACAAATGTCTTACGTTCTTTACAAATTGCGTTGTCCAATAATGTTGAAAATCCATCGATATTCCAGTATAGTTTAGTGTGCTCTCATACTGAATTATAGATGCTTAATTTTTAAGCTAAATTGATTTCACTTTTCATCACATAGAACAATGTGGTTTCAGTTCATCGGCTACTGGTTACAATGCCAACAATAATGTTGTTTGATGTAATCAAAACGAAATCTGAAGTCCGATAATTTTACATAAGGGAGGAACAAAGTGTTCCTACTTTTATTGAATTGCACTGATTTTCTTGAGAATCCAGTAAAACAGATCAAAGGTTGCTTTGCATATTTATTACAGTACTAAACTATAACCAGGATTGAAGAAAAATACCCTTTGGGTTCGAACCAATTGGTAGGTTATACAACTCATCAGGTCCGGCGATTCGTGCCACTCTCTAGGTTTACTAGAGTTTGTTTAGATAACATTATACTCTGTGACGTTCGTCGGGGAGACTCAATGCCTCGTAATCATCAACATCCGCCTGGTAAAAGAAAATCGAAATATGTGAGTCTTCGGGCATTCATTTAAGTTTAATTTCAAGATGCTTCTACTAAATAAAATGAATGTGAGATTTCATTTGCATGTCTATGGACGATTAATAATATGACATGAAGAACCTAGTGGCGAGGAGAAGAATTTTGGATGACACTTTTGTACCTCATAAACGTTCCCAGCATAAGTGTACTCCACATGCAATAACTTAGGCTCTCCAGGGCAGGGATCACAGAAACCCATAATCCCTGACTTCTTTACGCCCTCATGAAGCTGCGACGATGACGGAGAAGCTCATAATTGTACAATGAAACTTATTCTTAATACAGTAGGCTAAATATGATATTGAAAAGAGGGAGACCAACCTTTAGTTCCCCTGAATCACTCACAAGGAAATTTAAAGGCAATGTGACATCCAAAATTTGTGAGGCCACGTGGTCTTTGACCTCTCTTGTTCCATCTTTTTTTAAAGATTTTGCATTTCCATATAATGCTGTAGTAATCACCAGCCCACCTGTCTCTGACTGCTTCTTCCTCTTTCTGTTGGCCACATTTTCTAGTAAATGCTGAGCTTTTTCTGCAGCTGCTCTTGCTTCCTTAACCTGACATCATACGTATTACCAAAATGAAAACTGTTGTCAATTTCACGCAAAACACCTGCAACAATTAGTAACTTCCATGCAAGTAGGGAATTATAAACAATTTGTTGAGAGCATATCAGCATCAGACAGTGATCACTGATCAGGTCAAAAAAGTTACCGAAATTAATTGGTAAATACCAGGTTTGTGATTTGTTGCAGAAAAACGCACCGAGTGGAAAAGAGTAACACCATGTTATGCATACCTGAGATGCGGTTCTTTCCATGTTTTCACGAGCTTCCATCTTCTCTAGTTTAAGATAATACGGTTTGGCTACATAATTCTGAGCAACCAAAAAAGGAAATCTCAATAACACATTCTCATTGGATATTTATAGTAGCTTTGTTAATACTGGAGTTTGCAAAATTTTCTCTAGGTAATAGCAATGAAGCCTTTCCAATACATAGAACTAGGATGGTACAATAGTGAGGTTCAAGGTATGATTCGTTGAAATAGAATAAAACCAAATATTTACACAGCTTTATCCGAAGTGCACACTGCCCTACAGTTTGAAACTCAAAAGCACAAGAATTAGAGATTGTTGACTGACCTTGAGCAAAAAGTAAAGGGATGCCGGAATCACAAATGCTCCGGTAGCAAACGTTGGATTCAATATGGAAGAAAGCAAAATCTGCCAGTTATCCATGAATTAATTTAACCACCGTATCTACATTATTACACAATAGAGGAGCATAAAGAAGAGCTTACAGGAACTATTAATTTTTGCCCACTGCGATGAAGTTCAAATTTCCAGAAGATGCCCTGCAAGTATGATAAGATGACACTTTCGTCAATAAAGACTGAATGACTCAAAAATAAAACGAATGTGTTTTGGTGAGGAACAAGGATTCACAGAGAAGCTACAGGGATTAAGGAAATGAATTAATGAACTTTAATGCATAAAGAACCACATTAATGTGATTAGCTGACGAGCTTACCTGAATGCCTACAGTATATAACATGCGGACAGTACTAAATTCAGATATTTTCCTCCCACCTCCAATTTCAATTTCAAGAGCACGACTGCAATAAAAAAAGGCTATCAACAAACAAGTGAACATAAACAAGCCTAATATGTTAACGAGGAGGTGAATCAACTATCTTATAAAATTTCAATGAGACAATCCTAAGACCACGAGCCTTTCGCTCCAGTGTTACAAAATATATTACTACATTGGGAAGTTAGGCAGCAGGATCAATCTAAATGTGAACCATTTTACTATATTTATCTGAAAAAAATGTGCATCATAATCCGCGTACAATTCAGATTAGATATAATAATGTCAGAAAGCATTATCATTACAGATCAAGAACCTTCCGACTTTTCCTGCTATTCGTCCATGCGACTTGGATGAAAAGCGACGAGTGTACTGGCCAGATGCTCCAAAAGAACTGATACCAAACTGCAGGCAATACAAAATGGATCAGTTAATACAAAAGACACAATGTGTGCCCATCTAGCCAATTTATGAAGACACAAAAACAATTATTCAATTAAAATACTTCAAGTTGAGTTTTACTTAAGTATCACATCTATTTAAGACTCCAATAAAATCTATATTCTGTCCGCATATTAAGATGACTGAGAGATGGTTTAGTTTGGTCATTTTTCAAAAGAAACTACCTTTATTTCACCAGCAACGGAGACCTTGGCATCCTTTTTCTGCCACCCCACACTAATTGATGGATCCTCACCTAGTAATAACTGAATCTATAGGGAACAGAAAGAATAAAATGTAACAGCCATCCATTTTTAGATAGAATGCAGAAGTGAATTTCATAGCAAGTCAAAATTTCTTAAAATTCTTAGCGTAAAACCTGTTTCAACTAATCAATGCAAACAAATCCCATATCTATCCAAACAAATTAATGACATCCAGTTGGTAAAGCAAAATCCTAAGCTAGTGGTATATTCACTTCGAGGGTCATAGGTAGGGGCAGTTTTGAAGTATAAGAATCAAGGATAAGTGAACATTCACAAAACTGCAAGCAAAATAGGAGTGGCTTAATGCAAACAAATAATCATACATTTCCATTTGATGTTTCAGAAAGTTGGCGTGTCCACGCATTGGTAAGATTGATCGAGCCATCTTGCAAAGACATTGATAGTCCCATTGATGCGGTAGTATGAGCTGTCAATTGTCTGCGAAAACAAAGCCAGATATGTCATAAAACATTGTGGTCAGCTGAGGCATAATGATGAAAATTATAGAAGAGAGACAAATGAGGAATTAAATTCACCAACCGGGATGTTCGTACTTCAAGGAGTGATTGTAACCCAACTGCACCGATAACTTCAACAGACGAAAATGGTGATAGTTGATGCTTGAATACAGCACTAGCCCTTCCTCCACCAACATTTCCATTGACAACCATGTTTCCTCCAATAGCTAATGCATTACTTTTAGATAGATTTGATTGAAGCTCACTTGACATCGCCATTCTAAAATCAGTATTCACATTTAATGGGTAAAAAAACGAGAAACATAGTATTATATGAGATGATTTCATATAATGAACACTACGGTGACTGCATTAACCTGTCTATTCATAAAGCATAAAAGGGAAAGTTAACACAAGGGGAAGCAATCGAGTAGAAACTATAATCTTAACTCAAATTAGAAATCCACTATTTTAAACCAACATTTAAAGTCCTCCGGCATAAACAATTTTGTATAGGTATTCCACAGCATCAAACCGAAGACTCTCATTTGATACACTATAACCCTGAAAAGCAAGCATGTAAAGACTCGAAATAGTATGACCTTACCCTTTAACAATACTCTTGCCTTCCAAAAAATCAGGCAAAGACAAAGTGGCCAGGATAGTACCCGAAGGTCTAAAATGGGATGCTACCTTTTCTTCCTTCTTCATACGCAACAGTCTCTCAATCTCCTCCCTAATCTCGTCTGCTTTGCTTAGCTTCGGTCCCAATTCCAAACCTGACCTTAAACCCTCCATTCCATAGATATCGTAAATTTGTCTCTTATTCTCATCCGATAGTATTTCATATGCTTCACATATCCTCTGAAAATTGTGTGTTGCCACTTCCTTCATCTGCAAACAGTCAGTGTGTAAGCACCAAAATCAAACTTTAATAAAAGACAAACTCTAAAATCAATTAACAGTCTATTTGTAAGCACTAAAATCAAATTCAAACAAATCACTATTCTGCTGACCTGAGGGGATTGGTACTTATCAGGATGATAGACTTGAGCCCATTGACGGTAGGCTTTCCGGATTTCTTCATCTGAAGCTTCTGGGGAGAGGTTTAGAAGCGCGTACAGCTCTCTGTTTGGACGTTCACTGCCGGCGTCGTCGTCGGATGGTTTCATCGACGGAAAATTGATGATGATTTGGGGATTTCGGATGTTAGGGTTTTGGATTTGAAGTGTTACTCAAGTTGAGATTTTTCTAGAATATCATTTCTCCGTTTGGATTTGGGGGTTTAAGGATTTGGAGTTTGAGAATCGGACGCTCAGGTGAAGAATGGTCAGAAAGTCAACGCAGATTTTTTAGGTCTTCCCTTACAAAGAATTATTTAGTGCACTGAAGTAATTCAATCCTGTCAACACAAAGCTGAAAGAGTCTACTATTGATGAGTGTAAGTGAGATATACAGAACAATACCAATGCCTGCATTTTCGGTTATACATTTACCCTAACAAAAATTGTCCCGGGCCAGTCGGGAAGTTGAAGATTACGTCGAAAACAAGGGACACTGGTGCTAGCTTTATGAATTAGAAAATGGATGTTGATGTTGTATTCTGCTTCTTGTTTCGGATTCAGAGGTGCTTAGCAGATTTGGGTGAGTCACTCTACAGTTACTGTTCTCTTTTCTAGCAATGACTCTAAGAAGATAGGGCATAGCTTGACAAGTGATGGGAGGGTGTGGGTTGAGCCGCTGAATATTGTCTCCCAAGAATTTCCCGTTAGTGCAAATGGAGCTGGTGTAACTTCATTTGTTTTAGTGGGAGCGAACTTTGGAAGCTTGCCATATATTGAAGCATATCCAGGCATATCTGCTGGTGAAACAATGTAAATAGATAAGATCAGTTATTTATGATTTCATGAGCAATCATTCATGACTGAAATCACAATGGCTGAAGGAATCCAAACAAAGGCAAAAATTCTTGGAGCACTTAAAAGAGAACTTGACGTTAATTAGTCACGTGATTGCAATTATTGGTTCTCTCACCTGGTTCTTGGATTCCAGGCGCAAACGTCCGGTTGGAGCTCTGTACATAAGCAGCACTGTCATTTTGGTCAAACAGAACATACTCATGATCTCCATTTATATATGCAAGCATTTCCTTAGGGTTAGTAATATCTTGGGATCCATCACCGACAACTTCCGTGTTCCTATTGATGAAGGATATACTCCCCCCAAAAGCCTAAAAGGCCAGAAACAAATATATAATGATGAAAAACGATTTCATACGGATTTTACACAAGAAAACTCACAATGATGCTGAACACTTTTCACAACCTTAGGTATCTTCATCAGTATATCGTGAGGAAAATAACTTATTTGAAATGACTAGTCAATTCTCCATCCTAAACAACACAGACATGGCACTAGCTTTGTCTATTACATTTAAAAATGGTGTAAAATGAACTCATAAAATAGCCTATCAAAGTAATTTGTAGAAACATGAACACTCACTGGACATTAACAACTTGAGAAACACAATAGGAGAGAAATTAATTTGCTTGAGAAAACTGGCAGTTGTATGCATAACAGTTTCTGAAGTTGCGTGAATCTAAAAAGAGGTCCGGTTCATTTATATGTTAATACCCGCTAGTAAAAGGCATTCTCTTTTATTTTTTACATCCATATCAATGAAAAAAGCAAGGGGAGTGAATGCAAGAACCTTCAACACAGACCAAGAAGACACCGGGATCGGATCTTTTGCATTAAATATCAATATTACACCATCTCTTCCCTGCAAACTTTTTAAGTCCTTAATTCCATCGGTTTTGTTCTGAATGGCAAGTATGGCAAAGGACCCATCATTCGCACATGTTAGAGCTGCAGTTTTCAAATAAATATATCAAAAGAAGGAAAATCATTAGAAAGTCAACAAAAACACCACCAGAAACTCAGAACGCGTTGCATCAATCAAAAATGTGTAGAATAAATGCATGTGGGGATATCTACTATCATAATTCTCCATTTTATGCCCGAGGTGACAACAACCACACGGAACAATGGAGGCGACCCGCCACTGTAAGTAAAGGATGTGCCTAACCACTCGTCATGTTACTTATAATGTTGTTCACTTGCTCACTGAAACTCCTAGCTGAGACGGCTTACTTAAGGATTCATAAACATTGCTCGCAACTATGACATTTTTGTATGAACATATCAATTCAACCACTCATTTCAACATGAAGGATTACCTTCCACGTGAAGCTTGTATGACCATGCGAGGGAAAGCTTTGACATACTCCAAACACACAACTGGGGCTTCGATCCATTAGATGCGGAAACTATAAACTCAGATTTCCCAGTAAATGACAGAGTTTTGATGGGCTGTAAAAATAAGACGATATAAAATGTTCATGAATGACTTGTTGATGAAAACCATTTATTGTCAAGCATTCTCTATTGTGTTCGTAATATTTGGATCTCAATCCGATTTGATTCAATATCAAACAACTGAAGAAGAAATGGATTAATGAATACACATGGGTTTTGAACTTTCTAAAACCATCATGAACTGAGTCACGATAGAATTTTTGGATATATTACCTTGAAAGTCTCTCCAATAACTGCTATGAGTACATTTTGAAGTGGGTTCCATAATGTAATTATTGTTTCTGCAGCAACGGCAAGAACAGAGCCATCATATGAAAATGAGACAGCTGTCATGGGTTTTTTCCTGAAAAGAAGGGATAAAGCTGATATCACAGTTCAAGCATATGGGCAAACAATTGTTATAAAGTCATAAACTAAACAAAAAATGGATAATGGCTTTTAAGAAAAATCAAAGTTTCGCTTTCATATATATTAACGGAAAACGTTGTAACACAAAAACTCCTTGAATGCAAGCAGACACGTACTTGTATGAACCCACAGAATGACATGTCCAGCCGACTCTCTGGGGTGCTTTGCCTTTTAAATTATGCTTTGGAGCGCTAACCCAAATCTGAAAACGCATTTTTGGTTATTTTCAGTTTTTCACACTCCATCTTTTAATTGTTATCGTAACTGATGTTATAATCAAAAGTATAAATAACTAAATATACCTTGAAATCACCGCCAAATGATGAACTAACAGCCAGAGGTAGTGTGGGGTGGAAAGTTATGGCAGAAACACCAGCATCTCTGTAAAATAGAAGATAGTTAAGAGTCATGGACGAGTTGCCAATACAAACCTGAAATCATATATATATCATTGAGGGTGATGGTGGCCAGGACAACATTTTGAGCAAACTATTATTAGATTCATACAGATGGAGCCGCATATCACATGCCAAAGAGGAAAGAAAATTTTATGAACAAACAAAGATGGCCTGGGAACACCGTACATTAGTATTGGCTATTCATATGCATTATTTGGTAGTAACATGAATTTCGTTTCATAATCAGTGTGCCAAAGTGCCCCCAAACTTAATTCGGTAAAGAAAAAACCATTTAGGAAGCCTTGCATCGAATTATCGAAAGATATTTTTGACAATGGATGTGCAGAAAAACAAGTATTTCTGAATATATCCCTGTTGTAAATAATAGAATACGTCATGCTAAAGAACTAAGAAAGTCTAATCAGAGTACCTGTGGGGTTCATAGATGACAGTCGTCAGGCTGAATGCTGTGTGTTGATCCTCACGGGACCAAAACTTGAGGCAGATGATGCCACCTATTTCTTCCTCCGCAAGCCTCTCTTCAACAGTACACATAAAAGTTCCATCTAAGGAAAGAGCAATTAATGCTACCACAACCTGAAAAATGTCTGAATGTTGATCATTTAAAATCCTAAGAGCAATTAATACATAAAATGATAAACGAAAACGTTAGGTCTCCGTAATCCATAATCTAACTGGATGGAGACAACACAAATGGCAGGCCGCTTAGCCATCTAGTAAATATTGATTCACCAACATAACATTGCATACCGTCACATCGTCACCAGGCAGATGATTCCTCTCACAAACCTGAACCTGAAATCTTTATATATCAGCAACCATGTAGCCACAAGATAATATCTTATTATTGGCGAAAGAAATTAGATTAATTTAAGAAATGTGATGCGAAATTTCGAAGTCTTATTACTGACATTTGTAATATACAATGAATACGCCACTTGCGACCCATAAAAAGAAATGGAGAATGGTACAAATCAGCAAGCCTTACTTCTGAAATCTCACGATCATCAAACAAGCTATACAATTGAACAGAATAGTTCTCTGCCCTTATGGCCAAAATTCCAGCCAAACTACTAAAAGCAAAAGGCTCAGATAAAGCTTCTTTCGTGACAGGAGATGTAAACGGAAGCTGCAATATGAAACACATAAAAAAGTTTAAAAACCAGCTTTTCAATAATGTGAATAAAGCAGCATACCTACAAGTGAATTCCAACAGAACATCAGTAAACATGAGTCACAAAAATGTTTAGATACCCTTTGTAAATACTATAGACCAAATCAAAAAAGAAAAAACTTCGTATAGTTCTCCCTTTTGGCAGAAATAAACTACCATGTCTAATACCTAAAGCCTAAACTAAGCATCTAGTGCTCTAGAGAACTAAGTATCACCTAAACATCGATGAAATAATTAAGAAATGAATACAAAAACTAAATATATGTGTAACATATGTAATCCTAGGATGTAAAGGCTGGCAGCTGACAAGATCATCCATTTAGTGTCCAAGCAAGGCTATCAATGATAGAAAAGGGGATTTTGGGTAGTGCACAAACCTTTATACCCGCAATAGACTTCAGTATGCTCATAGCAGGCATTTGTAGTATATGAATCTGATTATCAGCACAGGATATCTGAAAAGCACAATAGGAGAGAATTATATCAGATAAAACAACCCAGAGTTCTTTTCCTAATGATGTCTTCTAAGAATCACATCACGTCTCGAGAATAACTTACTGATGACAACGTAGGATCTGAAGATCTAGTGTAATATAAAAGTGGCGATCCTATTCGTGGTAGAAATTTGCGTTTTCCTGTGTCTAGCTGCCAGACAACTAACACTCCCTCGTTTCCACCTAAGCCATGCAAACACTGCTATCAGAATGTTAATGAAAGAGTATGCAATATGAAAAACACATCGACAGAGGATTCCATGAGTTTCTCAACTATGTTGATCATAATTTGAAAATTCTGTATGCATCAATTAATCAAAGGTAACTGTTTTTTAGAGTTGTTTAACTTTAGTCGACCCAAAGCTTTGTTAAATTTCTTGGCATTACATCTAGTCAATATCAGTTTTAGCAAAACATCAAACTCTGAATCAGAAGACAGTTAGTAACAGCACGAACCAGTGACTGACAACTAAAACTTTTAACACAAAAGTTAAGTTAAATTTAGTGTTGGTTGTGGATCTGGTTCACCAATTATTACCTGAATATAAATATGCTCCATCAGATGAAAATGACAACATAATGACCTCTGAAGAATGCCAGTGCCATGTGGAGCATGACTCAGCATCATCAGTTTCTCTGACTCCAGGCTTTCCATCTTCGTCAATCATGAGCTTCCTAGCAGCTGAATCTTTCAAAAACGTTTTGTTACCAACCCCCCTCCAAATTAGAATTCTTCCAGAGGAATCCCCTGCTGCTATAATCCTTTCACTGTCGTGGAAAGCCATGGCAGTGAATTTCCTTGTATGATGTAGCTTCAGCTTTTTTAATGAAGTGTAATCAGAATCCTTGCTCGAGGTTTCCCAAACCAATATCTTGTGCTTACTGAGAATGCCAAAGTGCTTTCCAGAAGGACTGATGGTTATAAGCTCAGGTGTTGGGGTCTGTCACAACGGAAATACAGCAACAAATATTTAGTCAGGAACTAATTAGTTTCTCTTCCCAAGTAAGATAATTTTCTTCAGCTTATGACATGCATGCATTCTTCAAGCAACTTTACATTTATACAATTGAGAACCCACTGACATTATGGTAAAGAATTAAACTAAACAAACTGCGGACCTTTTCCTGAAAATTCCAGCTCTTCTATTACATGTTAATTTATAAATCACTTAATTTTCTCAAGTTCAGTCTTAAAAGCTATTACCAAATATCTCAAAGGATATTACTACAGCAATGATGCTGACTTACATATTGATACTTTTATACATTCAACTACATATTTACATTTAATCAAAATTCTGAATAAAAACCATCTACTTTCCACAAAATAACCCAAGAAGATTAAAGATAAGTTCATAAAAGACATGATCGCGTCTGTAATATAACCTCTGCCAATTTAAGTGCACTGATCAAGAGTGGCTTGGTTAAATTACACTTCAGAATTTGTCCTCTTAACACTTTACGCGGGTTGCCTAGTCCTTCAGTATCTTCAACAGATATGTAAGCATAAAGATTAGATGTATTTTCATCTTTCTGTGTTTGCTGTCGCAAGAATCGTGGAATCACCTGCGCGCAAGGCATTACAATTTACAACTCTTAATTAGAATTAAATAAGTTGAGATTCCTAATAGCTCAACCATGAAACCAGTATCTTTCAGCTAAATAAAAGCTACTGTCTGAGAGTCAACAATAAAAGTTTCAATTTCAACAACATAAAATGCAGTGAAACCCAAGACAAGGGGATTACCATTGAATATATCGGCAGCTTGCAATCAACAGTCTTCAACAACTCAGACACAGCAAAATCCCAAAACCTAATAGTCCCATCCAGAGACGCAGTCCAGCAAAAGCAAAGCTTTGCACTCCCTGGAGTCGATGCAGGTTCGACTATAACCGAAGTCACAAGGGCCAAGTGCCCTTCCAGCTCACCAATCTATCAAAATCGACAAAAAACTTCAAATTCAAATTTCTCCAATTTCTTCACAGTAAAATCGAAAAAAAGGGGAAGAGGAGTACCAGCAGACCGGTGGCGGTGCTGAAAATTGAAACGGTGGTGCCGGTACAGACGAGGAGCTTAGTTGCGTCATTTGAGAAAGCTGGGGGTGACGAAACGAGACTCTTGCCGCCGCGAATCATGACGTTGTCGTCAATCGGCGTCTGGTCAACGTTTCGAGAGTTGACTTAGATGGTGAAGAAGAGAGTCCTTGTACGAACCAAAACCCTAAACCCTAAACCCTAATTTTTATTTTTATTTTATTTTTTATAAATGACGAAATACGTAAAGAGTGGCATTTAACAATCGCATCCTCCGAGTTTAGACGCACTTCAAATACACCCTTTTATGTAAATTTTATTTTTTGAAATTATTTTAAATATTTGATGGTTGGTTAAATCATATGACTTAATTTTAAGGTTAATTTTGATTAATCTGGTAATAATTTAACTTGTGACAAATCATGAACATTTGCATTTTTTATTTAAATTTAAATTTCTTTATTAAATTATTATCAATTAAATTTTATAAAAAAGTAAAACGTAGAGAAAATTAGAAATTATAAACATCAAGGATAAGGATGTGAGGTCATCATTATGATTGCTAAATCAATGAAAACATTTTTAATTACAATCAAGATAAGCACATTAACATTGTCTGATGCTAATTAGTAGTGTCTATAAACATAGTTGTCGCCATGTTAATAATGTCAATTAATCAAACATGGGCGGTGGGTTGGCGCCCATTTTATAAACTCATATTACTCTGTCACTGGGCCACGGTCGGTGCCGGCGATACCTATTCTCGCCACACATCAACCTCACCTTGTTTACTATAAAACGGTCACTCATTTGGGTCTTCAAATCACTCACAAAATTACTAGTAAGAAAGAAGCTCATTTTTTAAAAACTCAAGTGATCAGAAATGGTGAAGTTGGCTATTGGAAGCTTCGGCGATTCATTCTCCGTTGGATCGTTGAAGTCGTATTTGTCTGAGTTCATTGCCACTCTTCTTTTCGTATTTGCCGGTGTTGGATCAGCTATCTCATATGGTGAGTGTCTCTTGTTTTTTGGTTGTTGCAAAATTTAGTATCACAAGTCTGAACTTTTGAATCGGAATTTAGCACTGATTTGCTATGTTATTTGTGGAATTATTTTAGGGAAGCTAACAGAGGATGCGGCGTTGGACCCAGCTGGATTGGTGGCCATTGCCGTGGCTCATGCATTTGCTTTATTCGTTGGTGTGTCAATTGCGGCCAATATCTCTGGTGGCCACCTGAATCCTGCAGTTACTTTTGGATTGGCTATTGGTGGCCATATCACTATCCTTACGGGTTTCTTTTACTGGATCGCTCAAGTTCTCGGTTCTATCATCGCTTGCTTCCTCCTAGAGTTCGTTACGGGTTCCACGGTACATGTCCATGTTTTTCTTTATGACACTTATGTTCACTATTAGACAGTGAAATTAAGGATGCATTCTTTTACACTGAACTAAGATTGAATTACACTCGGTTAATTTATCGACTTTTCAACTGCAGAGCGTTCCAACGCACGGAGTTGCATCAGGGGTGAGTGCACTAGGCGGAGTAGTGTTTGAGATCATCATAACATTTGGACTAGTCTACACCGTCTATGCAACAGCAGCTGACCCTAAAAAGGGCTCCATTGGAATTGTTGCTCCCATTGCTATTGGTTTCATAGTTGGAGCCAACATTCTAGCAGCAGGTCCATTCAGTGGAGGATCAATGAACCCTGCAAGATCATCCGGCCCAGCCGTGGTTTCCGGAGACTATTCACAGATATGGATCTACTGGGTCGGACCACTGGTGGGTGGTGGCTTGGCTGGTCTTGTTTATGGTGATATTTTCATTGGTTCTCACTCTCATGAACAAGTCCCTAATGACTATGCTTAAGTTTATTGTTATGGTCTTACAAGATGTCTGGTCTGGTGTCTGTTTGGAATTTGGTTGCGTCTCCTTCTCAAACATGGGATTTGGGCTTTCATGTAATGGTGGTTGCTTCTTGCTAGTGCAATTTGTAATGTGCTGTTTGGTCGTTCGACATTATGTGGTCGATTACCTTTTGTCAATAAATATGAATCAATTTCAGTTGCCTTTAGGGATTCACTTCTATTTAGTATTTGACTGGAAATGTATAAAATAGGAGCTAGGCATGACCTACACATCTGTTAATATGAACGATGATAAAATCACAACATACGCCAAGAAGAAGAATAGAGCCAACTGAAGTATCAATTTTGGGTGCTCCCTCATGTTTGGAGATGCCACTGACCTGCAGAGCATGGAGGTTGAAAAGTAGCAAGCAAATCGCATCACTGTATATCTGTATTTCATTCATGAAAACTCACCGAGCAATGTGTTGAGAGAATCGGGGGAACGGTAGACTTTGGATAAAAACTATGCCTGGCCCTTTCAGAACTGCCGTTACTTGATGTTCTGCCTGAGTGTCATAAAAAATTAACAAAGATGACTTGCCAAACAAGGCATCATATTCACTTCTTTGGTTACAATGCTTATCAACGTGAGTGATCAAAACTTCAGCAAAAATGACACTAAATCCGGTAAAGAAGTTCCTATAAGTGATGCTTGAAAAAGCAACTATTCATCTGTAAATGCAGGCTTACACATCCCAGAAGATGGTGGAAATAAAAACATACCCTGAAAACAGCTCTTCTTGTCGGAGCGGTATGCTGAATTTTGACATTAACTGTAGATGAAACGGCAGCTATGCAAGTGATATCCACTGTTAGAACCTCTCCAACCTCTAGAAGTTTTTGAACAGCTGCAATAAATAACTGAGCTTTCATTTATACAGTATTACGAAGCTCTAAACTGTTAGGCATATGAATCAATCTGAAAAGTTACAACTTCTAACATATATGTCATTTTCCGGGGTAATTTATACTTGTGATCAAGCGTAATGATTCAAGGGAAACGAGAACACAACTGTTGCTGCTGAGAGATGGAAAGTAGTATCTTAAGAAGAAGGAATTCTTCAGGTTCATCTCGTTATCAATGCATATCAACTTCTTTATAATAATTGTCAACAAAAGAGTAAGGCAGTTACTGATACTGGGCAACTAGCTGTTTTGTCCTGATAAGGGCTTTAAATATATCCAAAAAATATAACTAAGACGAAAAAAGCAGGAAATATCTTACCAGTACCGCCAGAAATAATGAAAGCAAGTCCACTTCCAGATATTTTTTGCCTAAGGAATCCCTGCACGTGCAATCGCCAATATGTCAAAAGGAAATATTAAAAGATGTTATGGAGAAACTGAAAGCTCCAATGAGAAGCATAACAGGAGACAGCTTGTTTCTTACCAGAACCCCAGGGATGTTCCTCAGCCTCACCTCTACTCCATCAGGCATATTTCTAATCCTTGGATTTACAGCATTGCTAACTTTCACGTCATTGACTGAGCAAAGAAACGCATCTGGCTACATGTAATCATGGCAATCCCAATCATTTTAACATAATATGCTATGCTATTTTCTAAGCAAATATTCATTCTAAATAAAGTTTTCAGATTACCTGACATAAAATTTCGCCACCTAAAATTGCCAAATCAATCTACACAAATAATATGCGCAAGAAATTACGTATGCATTACATACAATGTCTGAATTCCGAGGCATCATAATTGAAAAATAATGAAATGTCACAATTCCATAAAGTACTCAGCATTGGAAAACAAACCGGGAGAATTCGTGCTAGTGATGGTGCAGCTACTCCCACAAATCCATCATTTTGACCTGCATTTCGAACCACTATACTAGACACATTCTTTCCAAAAACCACTGCAGTAGACCAATTTCATTTTCAGGCTGGTACATATTTTCCATTTCCATCGAGCCAGACATGTAGCATACAGATCCTGCACACCAAGAATCAGTTCAATACAAGCAAAATTAAAATAAGACTACAACGATTAATAAATTGTTCCTATTCGATGGAAACAAAATGTCACACGATTTCAAAACATACCAGGCTTTACAGTAACACTTTCACCCGGCTTCAACATAATCTATCGCGCAAGTCAACAACAAAAGCATATTAATCACCTCCACCTAATTCAACCTTAAAAATCTACACACACCTGCACTATCTGAGCTTCACCTCCAAGTATCTGAAACGGTATCACAGCATCTTCCGGACACAATCAACTCCACCGCCAAAACCATCACAAATTCGCAACTGACAAAAAAATGATCATAATCAGAGCATACCTGATAAACGTATGGCTGGAACGGCGTGTTGAAAAACGGAGCTGCCATTGTGAAGCAGCAGGTCTCCGATTACGATGACGTCAGATCGAAAACCCTAGATTTTGTTTCTCTGAGGTTTGACTTATCTACACAATCAAATTTTCGCTATTCGATGTAAAATCAGAACGCCCGAATTTTGTTACTCTCTCTTCAATCGCTCTCCACGCTGTCGGAGATTTTCTTCGCAATTTCAATTTCGGACGTGCCTGTCCACTTGGCGGACTCTCATTGGTTAATAATTCTCTTAAAACATGTCAGTGGAAGTTTATATTGGTTTTCAATTTAGTTCTTGATATAATGGATGGTACACTTCCACTGTTCCACATTAGATACATTAGATTTAATAAGAGAGTTTGAACTACCGACTTCATAGATCAGAGACCGAATAACCGACTGTCAGCGGCATCCCGGAAGAGAGACCTTGAATTTTTGTAATTTGGTTGCAAAAAATTGAGAGTCAAGCAAGGCCAGGTTGGAAAGCAAGAGCTTCTTGACCAATGTGTAAAATGATTTATCTATTGCGTGTGTTTTTGAATTGAATAGGTGAGTTTTGTGATGACAGTTGAAATGATAAACAATGGAGTTGGTCGGAGAAGATTATAGAAAGTAATAGGTGACTTTTTATTACTCTCTCCGTCCCATTTTGAGTGTCCCATTTGAGAACTTTCACGGTTTTTAAGAAAATTGAAAAATGTGAGATAAAAAGTAAGAAAGAGAATGAGTGGGATAAAAAGTATGAAAGATGGTGTAAATGTAGAGGTAAAAAAGTTTTTATTTTAGGAAATGAGAAGATCATTTTGGAACATCCAAAAAGGAAATGAGACATTCATAATGAGACGAAGAGAGTAGTACGAAATAGGGAGTCATAATATGTTGCATTGGGACAGTCATTTTCATCATCTAATTTTCCAATACACATTTACATCCATTTGAAGTATGAGAAAACCATCAGACTAATGTATCCGCTCGAGAGCCTTCCGCGGACAAAAATCGGGAAATCTTTGATATACGACGAGCTAATGTTGATGTTAAAGAACATTTCAAACCATAACAAGCTGTCTGACACTATCATTTTGTGTTGACAAAAATTTCCCAACAATAACAACCTTTTCGTATGCCAGAATGTCATGGATTTTTCCAACAGAAGTGCGATTTACATTGCGGGTTAGATTAAGTCATTAAAATGATGTCATTGAGCTGAATAGTTTGTGATGCTGATAGTGATAGTAATAGAAATTGACTTTCTATCAAAAAATATAAACACTGACCACCTTTCGAACACGCATTCTCCAAAAAAAATCTTTGTTTTTTTATACTTTTCTTTTTTTGAAGGTATTCGGAATAGTTGAATCCAAATGAAAATGTGTGACATGTTGTAAGAATAACCTACAAGTGGAGTGTAATGGACCCTGTTTGAATTTATAATATTGCTAGGCATCATTCCTGGTATGGTTCGTTCCCCCTTCGTCCTCTGCTACAGCCTTATTCAGTTTGTTCCAACCTTTTCCGCATTTTCAACTTATTATAACTTTGTCTGTTTAAAACATGCACGAATGAAGAATTTAACATCTAAATCCTCTTTTTTTGTCGGCTACGGACGGTCTAAAGTTTTACCTAAAAAGGTTATTCAGTTCATCCCCCTAATCCATTTCATTCATACCTGTGTCACGCATTAACACATCTATGTCTTTGGTGTTTGGTATATCTCATAATCTTATGCTAAAAGTTCAGATTGGCTGCTGCTCCAATTTCACATATGTGTTTCTACGAAACCTCCTGATCAGAAAGTTATGCTCAAATTCTGATTTTGGTTCAAATAATCTTCAACTGCACTTTATTTTGTGCACTTGCCACTTGCTTAAACAGAGTGTTTAGTTCTTGAAAGTTGAATTCAAAGGGAGGAATGTTGAGTGATCAGCACACAAAAGTTTTGTTCTTCGGAAAATTTATTAAATGTTCCTTTTCGACAATAAAATGTATGGTACAAAAGACTTTTCTATTTGTTATTATACCATATGTAACCACAAAACATTGCACTAAAAAAAACATTGCACTAAAATAAAATTATGTCATTTTTTTATCGAAAAATAAAATAAAATTATGTCGTTTGTAAAAAATACATATAGTATGAAAAATATTGATCTCAAATATCGAAATGATATCATTTTGACTTGCCATAGAATATTGCATGGTGTAAATCCGTAAACAAATTAGTTTACCTGTTAAATAGACAGATGCAAAATGTGAAACGAAAATGTACATTTCGAAATGACTAACAGATAAAGTCAAGTCAACAGTTGAGTTTAAGGTAAGGCCTCATTCCTCGTTTGAATGCTGTCGAGTAGAATCACGTTCTGTTTCTTCAAAATAAGGCCTCTTATATTTTAATTATTTACACACCAACCAACTTCAATGTAAAATGTGGAGACTATTTTGCATAAAATATAAACATAAGGGGTCAGTACGTAAATAGACTCAATACGAACCGGTTACTCGGCGCAGACTATTCCGAACAGCCTGGCAGCCGATCCAAAACAACGCTGTATTGCAATTAGTAATTAATTAGTTAAATTTGCATAAAGCAGAACAAGTCAATTCAACTTGGGTATGTTTCGACCAGTCACACGCCCTCAACATAAAGTCATAAACCTCATTTTTCAGACATAAATCAATTCACGTATTTATTTCAATGCCTTGTTTTGTTGTACTTCATTCGGACAATATTACATGAATTCTTTTGAATAATATATTAAATCAACATATTTAGAATTCTTATTTTTCCCACTATATTTTGGTGCAATATAAACTTTTGAATTGACAAAAAATAACCATTTTAATTACTAGCTCATTTTCTTACACAAAATACTGCCTCACTCAACTATTTTTAAAATAATTATATATCTATTCTATATATAAAGCGTGAAACTCTTATTGTCGGTTACTTTTGAAACTACTTTTCGATTTCCTAAATTACTCCTGTGTTTATTTATAATTACTATAACATGATTTAGTTGATTGTGATAATATTTTCAAAATTTATTCTATACAGAATATCTAATACCAAAAACATATGCACAAACTTTCTGCACATAAGTATAATGAAAACGCATACTCCGTATTAGGTATTACTATTTCATATAATGAAAATATTCTATTTTCAAACCGGCAACTTTTGACTTTGATTTAAAATTAGTCGGTAAATATCCAGTTCTCATGTGTCATTTGCCAAGCACATGGTCTATAAATACCTCCATCCAACACCCTATTGTCCCTTAAACCGCAAATTTGAAGAGTTCAAACGACAGAAGAGATGTTGACGATGCACATCTCCTCAACCGTTCCTCCACACAACCTCCATCTATTCCAAAACAGAAAACTCAGTTTCAAATCCAGACCAAAATCCCCCTTAAACCCATCTCGAACAAAACCGTCAATCTCCATCATAACATGTTCCATTTCCACAACCAAATCCCACATCGCCAATCTCAACAACCTCCTCCACAAAAACACACCCGACCCGATACCTGATTCAGCACAACCCGAGAATCCGACAAGAGGGTTGTTGAACTGCTTCAACCTGCCAAGACTATGGCCGGAGATGAAGGCGGCAGAGGATATGTCGCCTCGGAATTTGAACCGGTTGCAGAGGTTATTGTCGGGTTCGTCGCTGGAATATTCTCCGAGGAATCTTCTCGGAAATAGGTGGAGGGAGTATCACGGGTCGAGTAATTGGGTCGGGTTGTTGGACCCGTTAGATGAGAATTTGAGACGAGAAATCGTACGATATGGCGAATTTATTCAAGCTGCGTATCATTCATTCCACTCAGATCCCGCCACTTGTCCTGACTCAGTCCCAGCTCCAGTCCACGTGTCGCTTCCGGATAAGTCATATAGTGTAACGAAGAGTTTATATGCGACTTCGTCAGTCGGGTTGCCGAAGTGGGTTGATGATGTCGCTCCGGGTTTAGATTGGATGACCCAGAGGACAAGTCGGGTTGGGTTTGTAGCGGTGTGTGAAGATCGGGGCGAGATCCGACGGATGGGAAGGAGAGACATAATCATCTCGCTACGAGGGACTGCCACGTGTCTCGAGTGGGCTGAGAACATGCGTGACTTACTCGTCCCATTAAAACCCGAATCGAACAACCCGGACCCGGTAACCAAACCCAAAGTAGAATGCGGGTTTTTGAGCTTGTTTAAAACACGTGGAGCTCACGTGCCGAGTTTAGCAGAGGATGTAGTACAAGAAGTGAGGAGACTAGTAAAATTGTACCAAGGTGAGGAATTAAGTATCACCGTGACGGGGCATAGCCTCGGCGCAGCATTGGCGCTTTTGGTAGCGGAGGAGGTCAGTACGTGCCTCCCCGAGGATCAAAATATTCCAATTAGCGTGTTTTCCTTCGGTGGTCCAAGAGTGGGCAATCGTGCATTTGCCAATTTAGTCGAATCAAAAAATGTAAAAGTTCTAAGGATTGTAAATTCGCAGGACGTGATCACGAAAGTTCCTGGCATGTTCGTAAGCGAAGCACTGGACGAGAAATTAAGAAACAACGAGTCGACTAGGGGAATTTTGAACATGTTGGATGACAACATGCCTTGGGCATATGCACACGTAGGGACTGAACTTAAAGTTGATACGAAGACATCTCCGTTTTTAAAGCCCGACGCTGATGTTGCGTGCTGTCACGACTTGGAAGCATATTTGCACCTAGTGGATGGTTTTTTGGCACATCGAATTGCCCATTCAGGGCCAATGCGAAGAGAAGCGTTGCGAGACTAATGAACGAGCAGAGGTCGAACATGAAGAAATTGTACACGAGCAATAATGCTAAGGATTTGAGGCTGAAGCTCGAGAGACCGCTGGTTTCTACGGCGGAGTGTTTGCCAAGTCCATCTTCTTCTTGATGGCTTGGTTTTTACTTTTTGTTGATTTAAATTTTAGATGAATTACAGTTTTAGCAAATGCTAATAATTTATGCATTGCTTACACTGTACATTAAACTTATTGATAAATAAATTTGTTTACAAACTAAAACAAACAAGTTTATATTTCTAAAAAACATTGCTTATTCCATATTTACTAGGCATCAATCCAGACTGTAAATTATTATTACTATTTTGAGAGATAAATCCGAACTCAGGGTCTTCACTGATGCTTTCCTACCTACTACCACTTTTTTTTATTAAAGTGGTTACATTTCATTTAACAAAAATACATCGTGAATACATAACGAAATGTAAAACGATGGTACAAGATTTGAGACATCTACATCTTGAATCGTCTCTTTACAAGCAGTTGATCGATCAGGCCTTTATCGACACTTTACCATCGACATCCACTAGTCCACGCATATGGACCTCCAAACAGTTTTTGGCTGCAATCAAGCCTTATTTAAGAGCATTACACTGCATTACAAGCGCCTAGACGGCAGAAAACACATCCACAACGGGATAAACATTATACAAAGATAAACAAATACATGCAATTTATTTATATTACTTCGAAAAAGCAGAGAACACGATCAGGCCATATGCATGTGACCCCAAAGGAAGGAGGAGTCCGATGGCGCAATGATCGGCCACATGCATGTAACCGTGACCGGCGGAGGAGGCGAAAGAAATGGCGGGCAATTACAAAACAGAATAAAGTAAGGAATTCCTTGGGATAGAGGTAGAAGGATCCCTTCCCGTGGAGGAGATCCTCTCCTCTACCCCGGAGGTGGCTGATGAAGAAAAGAGGATGAAGATGAAAGGAAGGGTTAGGAGAGAAAAGCAGAGGGTTAGACGCGTTTTTCCTACCTACTACCACTTGATCATTCCTTCAGGGCAATACTATAAATTTTGAATAAGCTTAAAACAAAATTAACATTTTTTACAACAGTGACCTCCATGCATGATGTCATACACAATCTCAACTTCATAGTTGCATTGTGATGCTTTGTTGACACCAGTGTGACAATTAAGGAAACTCATTAACAATCTGTTAGTAAGAGTTGACCTTTTGCATATACCGTATCTTTTAATGCATCAACGTGAACTGGTTAACAGACATGAATTAATCACTGATGAAAGTTTCAAATGTTGGATATTTTCAAGCTTTAGAAAATTATAGACGAGATAAAAAAGCTAATAACTAACAAGTAGTTATTCGATACAATGACATAATCAGATTTTAGAATTATTTTTGTTTTTTAACCAAGTTGGTATCCAAACCTTAATCAACAAACAAAACAAACTTCATTGTATGGAATCATTTCATGCTTGAATCCTTCTTCATGACAACATTATCAGTATCAGGGCAATTAGACTTTTTGAAATACTAGACGACGTTATTTTTGTTTTTCTAAAAAAAATTATTCCCACAGGGCGCAAAGATTGAACAAACCCTAAATCCAAGACGGAGTATAAAATACGAAATAACCATTGCTAAAAACTATCATTTCTTCTGAACAATTTCCTGATTTTGATTGATTTGTAATTTGTGATGACTGAACAAACCCTAAATTCAAGGCGGAAGTAAAAATACTAATGATATTAACCAGGGCATCAGCCAACAGAAATATTAATCACATAATTTTATTCTTATTGCTTTCCATAAAGACTAACTACAAATTTATCAAGAAGTGCAGCAGCCAGATTTCTGGTTGACTGGTTGTCCGTGGATCTGGACAGTTGGTGGCCTGGCGTTGTTCACTGGCTGGCTTGCCATCCTGTACATTACAATTATTCACATTTAGTCCACTTATATTGCATTTTTAGACAAACCTATCTGATATACTATGTTTGTTACCTGTTTTTTATATCGGCAGTCATGGCCATAAAAGCATTTTCCACATTTGTTGAATTCTTGGCGCTTGTTTCAATGAAGGGGATGCCTATCTCATCAGCAAAGGTCTAAAAAAGAATGCTGAAGTCACCGCTTTGTTTGAAGTTTAAATAACGCACAATAATAATTAAATAGCATTGTGCGTAATACCTTGCTGTTTCGTTAGAAACTACTCTTTTATCAGCCAAATCAGATTTGTTTCCAACAAGAAGTTTGTTAACGCTGTCACTAGCGTATTTATCAATTTCACTCAGCCATTGCTTCACATTGTTGAAGCTCTCTTGGTCAGTGGCGTCTTACACCACCTGTTGTATTGTTAGAAGCATTTTGTTACACTTTCGCATAAACTAACTAGATGAGTTCACCGGCAAAGATACTTACAATGATCCCATGTGCCCCACGGTAGTAGCTGCTTGTGATGGTCCTAAAACGCTCTTGCCCAGCAGTATCCCACTGCAGATCCATAAGGGGATTAACTTATCGCATGTCCCACTGATAAAAATATATGATTTCGTACTAGAATTATGGTTCAGAAAATTTAGCATAATATTAAGTTCAAGAACTTACAATTTGAAGTTTGATGGTTTTTCCATCTTGTTCAACAGTTCGGATTTTCTACACATCAGAGGTTTAAAATAAGGTTGTGAACTGTCAGTAAACATTAGAAAACAATGTTAAGATCAAGAAGACTTACAAAGTCGACTCCAATTGTGCTTATGTAACTATCCAAGTAAGAGTCATCCTGAGACACATGAGAAAAAATAATTAATAATTTCGACAGAATTTCAGTTGGTCATAACACAGCTAAATAGACGGCATGGAAAAACACTCAAGTATTAATAAGTGAACTAGAGAAGTTAGTGTCGCAAGGATTGTGTTTTCCACGTTTGTCAAATTAAGAGAAAGATAGCTAGCCTTACAGCGAATCTCAGAAGCAGGCATGATTTACCAACACCAGAATCTCCCATGAGAAGCAGCTTGAACAAATAGTCACTGAAAAACAAAGGCACGGCACGTCAGCCAGTTAGCTAAACAACCATCAACATACATTGTAATAACGATAAAGGTGCCTCACAGCAAATGATCATAACCCAACTCGTTCAAAATCAAATATAAATTATACATAACAAAAAAAATCCTACTGTACTATCCGAAACACAGCTCTTAGGTAATTACCAAACAACAAGTTACAAACCTTCAAGAAACACCATTGACCACACCCTCGTACAACAACCTTCATCAATACACAATTCTCAGTTCATACCACCTCAATACAAATTCCAACGCATCAAACAGTTATAAATAAAAATTGAAAATCAACATCAAACACCAAAATTCAGATCTCCTTACGATCAACGAGACTCACTATTCAGGCGTCATGTCTTATTGGGTATTGCTTGATCAGCTACCGAAGTCCAAATCCGAGAGGTATATATTCCAGAAGGTGACAGAGATCGCGAGGTGTCAGATCGATCGAAGAGATTGAAATCGAAATAAAGATGAAAACTTGGATAGTTTGTACGCGTCTACGTTTTAAAGTTTGGTCATTTAGGACACGTCGAGATCGATGGGTTGGCGTAATGCGTGCGTCTTCGATTTGAAGCGACCACGAAGGAATGTGTCGGTCGGTTTCATTTCAGCCTTTTAGATGCAGCTGGCTTTCGCTAGACGCCGTAGTTTTACAATAACAATGAGAATCAACAGTATGCCAAGTGAGAGTCCCGTTCCTCCAAGATCCGTTGCATTTGTGCAATTTTCAGTTTACTATATACACATATTAATCTGCATTTATGCACATATCTAAATGACAAAAATCAAAAAATGCAAATTGTGGATCATTAGATCAGATAGATCCAACAGTACAGATAGCCTCAAATGCCCCATTGTCAAGTGAATCTAAATTCAAAGTTTCAAAATGCAACAAAACATTTGATAATCTGACCATGGAATATTCAGAAATGGTGACATATATGTGTACATAAGAGCTTTACATTCATACACATAATGCTGTAGAAGAAAGGAATGCAGCAAACAAGCCACCTAGACGGCAAGGCTTTGTTTCTTCGACTTATTCAGGGAATACTTACAAGCAGCAAACTAACTATGACGCTTTCGACAGCTTTAAGTTTATCACCTTTGGTTACTCAGTAGAGGCCGAGCTGCGTCACCTGAAAATACAAGATTTTTACAAATAGCCTATGAGTATAACTGTACGTGTTTCTGAAGTATTTAAATGAAATGTGGAAATTTACCTTCAGAAGTTTTTTGGGACACTCTTCTGCTATGAATTTCTTTAACTTCATCAGCAACCAAGCGAGATAAAAGAAGGCCAGCAGTCAAGGCACAAACATGAGCATAACAAAAACAAGATCCCATCCTTAGTTGATAAAAACCCGGTAAGTAATGGGCCAAAAGCTGCACCCATAGAACCAGTACCGTCAATAATAGCAGTGACAGTAGCCAATGCTCGTAAATCTCCTTTCAAAGTGCTATGTGTGCCAAGGTCAGCGGAAACTGCCGTAGTGATAAGTGCATAAGGTCCATTGACAAACAGACCGGATAACATCATGAGGCTGATGTTCAATGTTTTGGATACACTTCCATAAGTGTGGTATAGGAGCATGCAGGGAATTGAAGCATACATGAATGTTGCTGCGGTGATGGCTCTTGCTCTAAGTTTATCAGATATATATCCTGCAAGAATCCCACCGACTATACCTCCGACATCAAATAATGTTGATAGGTTTCCCGCAGCTTTTACCGACATGTATTCTCCTCCAATCGCTGCACCATCAACAAATAAAATTGACAAAATTTCTGTAAGACACAATCTTTTGAACTGAACCAGGCGAGTAAATTTACATTAAAAAGTCGAATAAATTCAAGATATCATGTACGAATAAAGATTCGCGGAGATCGGGACTGACTAAATTCAAGATTCAGTTTTCTGTTTGGTTTTTATTTTTATTTGCAAGAGACAACTTATGAGCATGTATAATAAGGTAACGAGCATACCTGTCTGACTTAAGTAGAATGGCAGCCAGTATAGAAAAGTATAAGCGACGAGCTTGGAGAAAAATAGGCATAAAGCGAAAGGAATGACTCCGGGTATCAAGCAAGCTTCGACTAGGCTCACACCCTTTCTACTTACAGAACCTTGTCGGGGTACTGTTTCATTTGCTTTGTTCAGCTGAGCTTCTTCATCATTTGGCTGAGCTCAGTTTGTGCCGCAGTATCATGCGGAGAAGGAAATCCGATATCCTCAGGATATGCAGCCAGGAACAAGTAAACCAAAATCCCTCCCAGAGCAATAAAAGCTCCAGGAACTATAAAAGACCAACCCCATCCATACTCAAGCACTGCCGCAGCTAGAAGTGAGCCACTTATGTTTCCGATCGAAGTGTGAGCATTCCATATGCCCATTATCAACCCTCTCTTCCTCTTCCCAAACCAATTACCAATAACCGCCACAACAGAAGGCCAACCGGTGGCCTGGAACAACCCTGCGACCATTTGCATAACCAAATAAAACCAAAACGCATGCACATTCCAAAAATACCCCATTCCAAAAAGCGCGACAAATATCCCGCTCCCTATCATCCGGTCGTCAAAAACAATCTCAAATCCAAACTATCACCCAAATGCCCCGCGACATACATGCCCAATGAATAACACGAAAGAAACGCAACATCAATCTCACCTAATTTTGACGTCCCACCCTTCCCATTAAATGGAGCCCAACCCTTTCCTCTATACTTTCTCAGTTCAGCCTCTATGACCTCCTCTCCCACGTCCCTCTTCACAAATAAATTCCCAATCGGCCACGGCAACCTCGACCCTTTATTAACTTTAGAATGGGGATCCAAAACACTCTTAACAATACTACTAGGCTTTCTTGAAGCATGGTAGCACGCGTAAGCTATAAACGTCACTAACAACACCATGTACCTATAACTACTCAAGCTCCAATCTTTCCCCTTATTTTCCTAATCAGCAAAATCCCAGGTGGGGTTTTCCTCATTGTCTCCGAATTCCTAGACATTCCAACAAATTAATCTAATGATAACACAAAACCTCGGATGTAACAAAAATCAGAAAAAATACAAAATCCAATCTTTCTACACAAAACCCTTAACAAACTTTAATTCGCGCCAAACCCAGATGCAAAAACAATCTCACAACATCATCCGATAACCAATCCGACACAAAGTTCAAACCTTTAGCTAAAAATCTATCGACCCAGAGAGCGGTGCGCGTTCATTCCTGTGCGAGAGGGTGAGCGGAGTTGGCGGGAGTGCGGATGGTAGGGTTCGTACATCAATGTTGGAAGCTACGTGGCGATTGGTGTAACCTGGTTGCAAGCTTGCTCTCTACTTTCATTCATCGGCTTCCGAATCAGCTTGTCACGTGGCGGAGCCGATGCCGTCACTATCTTTTGTCGTTTTCGCAAATCCATATCCAAAAGTGGGCCAGCCTATTTACAGGCCCATTAATCTACTCCTAAACCCGGATATACTGGCCCAGATCCGATCATTCAAGCGGGCAAGGGACAGAACGAAACGCCGACGTTTGAAAGCTCCGTTGAGCAGATAAGGGTTTCAAATTTGTGCAGAGCTTCACTGGTACGAAAATGGCGTCGAGGATTCTTCCGCAGGTACTCCTCTCTCTTCATTTTAGGTTATTAGAATCCTAATCGATTAAATCGAGTTCGTCTTCCGCGGAGCTTTTAATCGATGTCTTTTTTGCAGGCAATGGTGGCGCTCCCGAGGAGTGCAAGTTTGACGAAGGTAGGGTTCCCGGTGGCATCCACGAGCGTAAATTGGAAACGATCATCGGTAAATAGGGTGAATTTGGTCGCTAAAGTAATGAAATTGAAGCCTATAGTCGCATTTAGGGTGAGGGCGGAGGCGGGAGAAGGAGGTGGAGTGAGTGAGACTGTTGATGATGAGGTGGATGTGGTTTCTGATGGTAGTGTAGAGGAATCTGAGGCCGGGGAAGGGGGAGGTGAAGGCGGTGAGAAGTCCGAGAGTTAAGCTCGGAGACGTTATGGGGGTATGTGTTTAAGTAATTAGTGTTTGATATCTGGATAATTCTTGTGAGATTTTCTCATCATGATTTAGTAGCTTTTAAGTTTGAAACGATGTTTGCCATTTTTGAATTTTTGAATGAATTTGGTCGCTGTTGTTTGTTTTCATTGATTTTAAATGTTATCCTTACGGCCGGATGAGTTATGACTTACGACTTATGAGTATATCTTGATTTATGTAGATGTAAATGAAAAAAAATTCCTTTTCTTTTCCGTGGATAGATATTGAACAAGAAAGCCATTGAGGCATCAGATGCACTGAGGCCCATTCCAGATCTAAGGACCGGGGATATTGTTGAAATCAAATTGGTAAATTTTTTATTTTTATGTCTTAATTTTTATGTGTGACACGACACGACTTTGCTTAATTTAGGCGTGTTGATTTGAATTGTTGCAGGAAGTTCCGGAGAATCGCAGACGGTTGTCTATCTACAAGGGAATAGTTATCTCCAGGCAGAATGCTGGTATACACACAACTATTCGGATTCGGAGGATCATTGCTGGTGTTGGGGTTGAAATTGTCTTCCCCATGTAAGCAAGCATCTTTCACATGTGTGCCAATTCATTACTGCATGTTTATCTTTTCCAAGTTGGAACAGTCGTTTAGTAGCAGCAAGTCTGTAATAGTTATTTTTTCATGATTTGTGGCAATTTGATTAGTAAAGTATGTGAAATCTTCAGAGCTGGTTAAAGTCATAAGATAGCAGTTAGTTCTTAGCCATGGTGAAATATCCATTTTTCTCAGGTTATCAAGTAAAAATATCTGTACATTCTGTTGCATTATCTTTATAATAATATCTCCTCGTTGTGCTTGTAGATACTCACCGAACATAAAGGAGATCAAGTTGGTGAAGCACAGGAAAGTAAGGCGGGCTAGATTATACTATCTACGTGACAAGCTTCCGCGGCTTTCAACCTTCAAGTGATTCTAATCTACAAAATGTAACTCTACAAATGTCATATCAGTTCATATGTAAAGCAACACCAGGTTCTAAGTTTGCCAAAAGGCCTTAAGAGCTATCATCCAGTCTTCAGTTACAGCTTCAGTCTTACGTGGACCATGGGACACAGAAACACCTACTGTAGTAATTGTAGAAAAGACATTTGTGTTTGCAGTCATGTATAATTTGGTTTTTTGAGTTTTTCTTTCTCGGCTAGAACACTTGTGTTCAGACTAACAAATAATATTGAAAAGCTGAGGTTCGCCTACTTGAAAACATCATAATTCATGTGAAGATTTTTTTTAAATTCGCAGCAATACGGAATTAAGAACACAAAACCTCAAGAAAAATTAATCAGTGAGAAACATTGTCTAATTTCGAAAGGAAGGCTTTCAGTTTTAGGACTCTAGTTTAATATGCAATACTTGGACGTATTTCAAAGCGTGCTCGACTCTTTATGCTTAGAGTTTTAAGTTCCTGCAGAAGAGGAATTTTATTAATGCCAAATAACTAGATAAATAAGTCTAATAAACTGCCTTCAGTTGTTTAGTTGTTACCTGTGAACATGGTCAAGGATGATGAGTCTTGGTCCAGGAGGTATGTTTACGTCTTTGAGCGCACTGTGATACAAAAGGGGGTTAGAAAATGAGTTACAAGGTCGTGGAAAAACAAAAGAAAGAAAAGCACGTGAAAAGTTATTTATGTTTGAGGTATTGCCTGTCGGTGAGGAGAGGCAATGTGCTGTCTGTTAACAATCCTTTCTTGAAATTTTTCTCATATTGTTGTAAGCCAAGGCTCGATAACATGCTTCCCGTCCTCGCGTAGTATGGATCCACTGTTTGTACTGCTTTATTTGAGAACTTCTCGCCAATCTGCAAGTAGCACGTAGCTCATGTCAAATGTCATTAACCGCGAGGTACCATTTTCATTCTGCGAAGAAATGAAGAAATTAGATTACCTTAAAGAGACCACCTTGAATAAGTGCAAAGAAAGCCCAGATGAAACCGCATTTGCTGCCATATTAGGTCCTCCCATTCCACTAACAGTGAAAATGCTGCGCCAGAGCCAAAGGCTGCCACCATGCTATGGACAGAGAAACTTATAAATTGAGTGAATACAAAATGCAAGGAAAATGTACAAACCCGCTTGGGAATTAGAGATGTTGATCCAGTTATGACTAAAACAGTAATTCAGCATTCTAAATCTTAAAGTTCATCTCTAAGAGCCTTAACCAGTGGTAGCATGGTCCTATGAGAAGCCAGCAAACCACGTTTTTTTAACAACACATGAACTCGAACATGCTCGAACAGCAGCTTGGGTAATCAGTTCATTAAGATAATACTAAAATACCATTAAGAGTAAAATAAAAATTAAACAGGATCGCACATATAATACCACATCATAGAAGCTTACCTCGACTCTACATCCTCCTTCCCTCGTATTCTTTCATCACACTCGCTAACCAGCATTCACACCCGTCATAACCGCAAAGTTCCTCGCTTGTACCAGCGGTCCACCCGCCAACGCCTACAATCAATCATCATTGCTTCAAATTACTATCCAAAACAATTGTTCTACCAAAATATAATACTTTAGTTTTGAAACCATATATTTCTAAAAATATCCATTCGTACCTAACCTTCCTGTTTACTAAAACTAATCCATACATAATAAGCAGTCAAAAACTTCAAATTGAAAAAATCAAACAAGAAATCAAAAGTCAAAACCTGCGCTTGTTGAATAGACGCCAAAGCCTGAGGATTCAACATACTACCATCAGGTACAGAAGGAACAGGCGTCGCCCCATTTAACGTTCCCATAATTCCACCAATAGCAGCTCCTTGAATTGCACCTGTAGCAGTAACAACAGCCGCTTCTACAGCCAACGATTGCTTTGAAAGCCAGCATTTGAAACCACTCTCGATCTCCTTCAATTTGATCTGCACGCTTTGTAAAGGGTTTTGTGATTGTGGGATTGATAACATCGCAGATTGATTGTTTCCATCCCCCATTTCAGGAGATTTCTGGAGCTGCGGAAGTTGGTGTAGAGACTCAAATCGCTGGAGGTGTGGATAACAAAACCTCGTCCTTTGTCGCCTTCCTTGTCCCCATTCGGTTCAATTGCCTTCCGGCTTTTAAATTGAACCGAGGCTCATCGGTTCAGGTATAGATAGGATTCGTTCGTACCAATACAAAATTAAAACGACGTCGTTATAGGGTTGATATTTTTTTTGATTAAAATTATAGGGTTGATTTTTTTTTTTTTTTTTGATATTAATTGTTCAGTACGAACTGAACTGAAAACACTGAGGAAAAAACCCCAGGAATGAAACAAACATAGAGCAATGTTACAAGTAATTTGAAAAACAGTGAAATATCCAGCTCCATGATTGTTCTTTCGCCTTTCGTGTGCAACAACATCGGTATGCAGATAGCACGTGCCAGCGAGTAGCACTAGTGACAGAAATTAAGTGAGCACGTTTAGAGTACGTCCATGATAAGCATCTTCCGAGAAAACTGTGATAGTAGAATGATAAGTACTGTGAATAACCAAAAAGATATTCTCAGATGAGAACCGAACACGGACTAATTTTAGCTGGATCCAGAGAAACCAACTGGTTGTGGTCAATGCAATCCTAAAATCAAAATTATAGGGTTGATTTAATTGTTGGGCTCTTGACTCGTATTGTAAACTCGTATAACTATGTCGTTTTGTGGGAAACTAAGGTTTAGAAATTGAGGGAGCGATTGAAAAGTCAACGGTAGTCAACGATTTAGGCTTACGAGGATCGATTTGGCTGCGGATAACCGTCCGATTGTTTCGATTTTGAATCAATTGGAAAAAACATGGTGGCATTCAAGAACAGGTACCTGGTGTTGGAGGTGCTATTCGATCGAAGCAGAGACCTAGACAAAGATGGAGAAGATCCGGTAGTGGTTAGTAAGTACAACATCGAGACTGCAATTAAGGAGAGCATTCGTGTGAATTTCGGGGAGTGTGGATTGGCTTCGTCGTTGGGGTCTCTGCAAGGTGAGTTTTAGAAGGTTGGATTTTTAAGTTGTTTGAATTTGAAGTTATGATTGTGATTTTGGGATTGTGTGGGATTTTGCAGTGAAGTATGTGAATAAGTTGACGAAGGTTTGCATTGTTAGAGCGGCTAGAGAGGAGTATCAGAAAGTTTGGTGTTCGATTACGATGGTTAGGAGCATTGCGAATTATCCAGCTGTGTTTAATTTATTGGACTTGAGTGGTGAGTCTCAAGTTTTAGTTTTTTATGCAATTCGAGTGATTTGTGAGATCTTATTGCTGATTTTTGTTGATGGGTTTGCTTGTATGAGTGTAGAGAAAGTATGTTTCATTATTTTTTCTTGAGTATTTGTACGTATGTATTCATTGCATAGTGTGAGTTTGTGGGTCATAAATAATATATGCGATTTTAATATATCTGATGCCTCTGATTTCTCTACCTCGGATAGCTCGTGTATAGATGGATTATTTATGTTCCACTAATATTATTCTTGTCTCTATGACTTTGGTGTAGGAAGTATAAGGGCGTGTAAAAATGCGGCATTGAAGTGTGAAGAAGTGAAATTTGAGCATTACAAGCTTTTGGCTGGAGCTCGCTATACGCCACAAAATAATCTGGACATGCAGAAATGTCTTGAAATCATTAAAACGTTGGAGAGCTAAATGTATGTTTTCAAATGATGTAATAGTGAAACTGAAAACTTTGTATTGGAACTTGGAAACTCGGCCAGGTTGTACAAATTTATATTTATATTTATATGAAGTATTATGTATTAGTTTTGGTTTGTGCCTTTTAATGATGTTACTTGTTGAGCCTCTAATGTTGAAAAACTGTCAAAAGCCATTACTGGTGCAGTTTGCATCTGTCTATAGACTGGTACCAAATATTTGTAATATTCTTGACATCCAGGTTATTTATCAGTCCTATCAAGTCCAATATGGAAAGCATTGTAACCTCCACAACAAGGATGAGCAGAAGCTTTATCTGGATGACAAACTCTGTTTGCCAGTAGAATCAAAATAGTAAAAGCTGGTATCTTGGTTCTTTCTGTTCAGGTTTGCCCTCATAACCCTTGCTATTCAGTATTCATCACCATTCCATTTTATTATAGTCCTCCTTATATTGTTTTGCCAGTAAGCTTGACGGGGTCTTGTTGTACTCTTCTAATTTATATGTTATGATGGATTTATCTGCATACATATCCATCCCGACAAGATAATTTAGTCACATCATAACAGGTGATGCAATGTTATCAAATATATAGTATGTTATTTTGTAGGTTAAATAATCAACTTTCTATCTGCAGGGCGTGTTCATTACTCAGACCAGTGGCGGAACCAGGACGAAATATTCGCCGGGGCTCAAAAGCTTAGGAGGTACGAGCTATCTGCAAATAATTTTAGCGGGGGCTCAAATAATTTTTTAGGGGGGCCTCGAATAATTTTTTTAGCCGGGGCTCTAATAATTTTTTCAGCCGGGGCTCAAATAATTACTTTACCCGGGGCTCCAAATCAAATTATGATAAATTATACCTGGTAAAAAAAAAAAAATTTCCTCGCCGGGGCTCCAGCCCCCCTCCGCCCCCTGGTTCCGCCACTGACTCAGACATCCATTTTTAGTGGCTTCTTGTTCATCAGACTGCTCAAACTGTCCTATAACAAGACGTCCAGACAAATGCTTGGAAATACATTCACATGCCTTGAATAACGAACGTCTAAGGTACTTTCGTATTTAAACTAATGCGACAAAAATGAAATATACTATTAATTACTGCTAAAAATAGTGATCTCCGAATTTTCATTACATCGACAGACGACAGGTTTATAAAAATGTCTGTGATCTTTTCCTGAGATTCTCTAGAAAATAAAAATTGAATGCATCTTTTCCATGGACAAACATCGGTAATGTAACTCTACATGTCACTGTCGTGAAAGCAAAGGTTGTAAGTAGAAGATTAAGAAACTCAAAAGTCCATAAGATTATTACTCTTGAAAGTGACAATTAGAATGTAGTTTTTTCTTCCTTATCAATTTACATAAGCTAGTGAATATAATCACAGTGCATGTCAGTTTCTTGATAGAACAGATTCTTTGAATTCTATATAATCTGAATGCTAAAGAGTCTTTAATGCTAACTTACTAAATTTACAAATAGGGAAAATAGGAACTAGGTGCTTTTCATTGTGAACCATTAAACCTGCTTTCCTTGCTTTTACACATTCTTATCCTCATTGCATATGATATTCTTTTTGGGTTTGATCGGCAGCAGTCAATAATCTTTATAAAGATGAAGCAAGGATTGTACGTTTATTCAGAAAAAAACAAATATTTCCAATGTTTTAAAGTCTATTTCTACACCAGTAATTATTAGGACTGATTTTTGGAATTTTCATAGCATTTATTGCCAGAAAATTTGAATTGCAGTTTCCAACAATTTATTATTGAATACAATCCTGAATGATTTGATTATGTCGGAAAATAGTCTAGATTTTGTATACTTAGTCATTTTTTCATGTATTCTTCATAGAAAGTGACAGTAAAATAGTCTTAGTGATAATATTCTGGTGGTGTAAATGTAAGAACACTAGTTTATGAAAGTCTTCATTGTCCTGTTGATAGTGACCTCTCACCTGATTTTGATGCTCTTTTTCTGATAACAAGTGATGTTCTCCTTATCAATTCAGCTGCAGAAATTCAGTAGAATATTTGTTAGAAAAACCAAAAGAAAAACCAACCCCCTACTGTGTGTTTATTCTTGTTGTTCATCTTTATATATTTCACTCTCCTTCCTACCGCAGATCCTCTGCAAATTTATCTGCAGAATCCAAAGCTTCAATCTTTACTGAAATGGGTGTCAACCCTGATGAAGAATCTGCCACAGCTCCTCAAACAGCCTCCATTTTCCGCTACAACTCTCCTCTAATCCAAGTCAGCTTGATTGGTTTAGTCTGCTTCTGCTGCCCTGGCATGTTCAACGCCTTGTCAGGCATGGGAGGCGGTGGACAAGTTGACAAAACTGCTGCCAACAATGCCAGCACTGCTCTATACACCACTTTTGCTGTATTTGGCATCCTTGGTGGCGGTATATACAACATCCTCGGACCACGTCTGACTTTGGTTACTGGCTGCAGCACTTTTGTCCTTTACGCTGCATCATTTCTATATTACAATCATAAGCATCACCAAGCTTCGTTATTGTCGCTGGAGCTCTTCTTGGCGTTGGAGCTGGATTGTTATGGTCAGCTCAGGGTGCCATCATGACATCTTACCCAAGTGCTAATAGGAAAGGAATTTATATCTCATTGTTTTGGTGCATTTTCAACATGGGAGGAGTTATAGGTGGGTTGATTCCCTTTGCTCTGAATTATAACAGAAGTGAAGCAGCTTCTGTGAACGATGGGACTTATATTGGTTTCATGGTCTTCATGACAGTTGGAACTTTTTTATCATTAGCAATTTTGCATCCAAGTAAAGTGATTAGGGAAGATGGAACTCAGTGCACCAACATTAAGTACTCAAGTGTGATGACTGAGCTTATTGAGATTCTAAAGCTGTTCATGGATTGGAAAATGCTTCTTATAGTGCCTGCAGCTTGGGCTAGTAACTTCTTTTACAGCTACCAGTTTAACAATGTAAATGGTGTTTTATTCAATTTGAGGACTAGAGGGTTTAACAATGTGTTTTACTGGGGAGCTCAGATGTTTGGGTCTGTTGCGATTGGATATGTGATGGATTTCAGCTTTGCTAGTCGGAGAATGAGAGGATTTTTAGGTATTGGGATTGTGGCAGTTCTTAGTAATGTGATTTGGATTGGAGGACTTGCTCAGCAGCTAAAGTATTCCATTGAGGATCCACCAGCTGTGAAGCTGGATTTTAAGGACTCTGGTGGTTCTTACACTGGACCATTTTTACTGTATTTTAGCTACGGACTTCTTGACGCTATGTTCCAAAGCCTTATTTACTGGATTATCGGAGCTTTAGGGAATGAATCCGAGACTCTCAGCAGGTCAGTCCTTTGTTAGTGGCCTGACCCTGACTCAATTGCTATATATTTTAAAGTGGGCTGACCTAAAATTTGATCAATGACTTATAAAGGTACGTTGGATTTTACAAAGGGTTACAGAGTGCAGGAGGAGCAGTGGCATGGCAAGTTGACGTGCACAAGGTGCCATTTCTAACTCAGCTGATTGTGAACTGGATACTGACTGCTGTAAGCTTTCCTTTATTAGCAGTGCTTGTCTTCCTAGCCGTGAAGGATGGGAAAGACACTGAAGGCGGAAGTATTAAAGATGGAGTTTTCATTCCATCTGCCAAAACTGAGATTCATGAAGACCAGGGTGAACTGTAAGGGAATTATCAGATGGCGCAACCTCTTTGAGAGTCATAGGAAGTGGAGCAGTAAGAGGAATTTAAAAACATGTATCTTGTGAGTTCAGTAGAATATTTCCTTGATGTAAAATACAGAAAGATGAAAGGACAATTAATGAAAGTAAAAGTCTGTCACTAAGACCAAAAAGTAGCAATTTGTTGCTGCTCATTCCTCCTCGGCAATCTTTCCTTTCTCACTTACATAGATACCATCAAGAAACTTCCTGATATCCTTCTTCTTCACATGGCATTTCTGTTGAACAACAGTAATTGTGAAATTAGAATAAAAATCATAGTGAATGCAATGTATATGCTTTGTTAAGTGGTGTATTCGTTGGTCGAAGATCTAACCTGGTTTATTAAGGCACAAGAACGAGAGACAAGCTCAATGTCATTTCCATCCAAGACAATCTCATCCTTGACCTTCTCAGATCTCACAATGGTGACACCATCAAGCATATCCACCTTCCTGACCTACATCCAGTCAAGCTTGGTTAATCAGACAATTTTCACAAAAACCTCCAACCATAAAACAGTAAAGAAAGCCTTAATATATTTGCAAGGTGAAGCTCAAACATTTCTCCAGCAATTTGTACTCACTATAATGCTGAGCCAAATACTAAATTCCACAATGACAGTCCTACAGAGTGTCATGCTTCAATGTTTACTGCTCTACTAATTGCTGACTCCAGTTTCACCCGACAAGTCATCCCAACTTCCTAACTTAAAAATACAGACTTTTTAAACACTATCAACAACAAAAATATAGTGACAGCAAATATGAGTTTAAATTCGATCAGTGCAAACAATCCCTAATCCAAGTAAATGATCCACTGAAGTATCATTTTTTTATAAATAACCGAACTATCAGATTTAAATACCTTCTTCTCGCCCAGAAAATTCCTGATCTCAATCCCCTTCCCGCCGCTGGAAATCGAAGCATTGATCGGAAAATGAGCATACACAAATCTCATCTTATACCTATACCCTTTAGTAACACCAGTAATCAAATTCTCAACATGAGACAACGCCGTCCTGATAACAGCAGTCGTCTTCCTCGATCCAAACCAAGCGTCCACTTTCAACTTCTTCTTTCCAGTTTCCGCGTCCTTGATCAGCTCGAAATCCAGATTCAAGTGCTTGAAGTCCCGTACTAGCTTCCCGCGAGGTCCTTCCACTTCGATTATCTTCGCGTTGATTTTGATCTTCACTTCGTCTGGTATGTCCATCGTTTCCGATGAGAGGATAGTCTTCATCTTCGCCGGCGACGGTGGGGTCCGGGGACGGAAGCGTCTAGGGTTCGGCGGAGGTGTGGTGCGTGGGAAACCCTAGAGCGTGATTAGGGCTTAATACTGATAGAGGGTCAGAGTTGGAGTTTATTGGGCTTCTTGGAGGCCCATTTGTTTACTGGCTTTAGTTGGCACGTTTCATACTTTGGGCAGACAATTCAAGCGTGAAGAGCTTTTGGCTGATGACTATTTTTGTTCAGAGCAAACCGTCGATTTGATTAATTCGATAATCAACTATTGAATGAATAAAATGATAGGAATGCAAACAGTGTTAGTTTACTAATTGAATAGTATAAATACAAATGTAATAGGGACTATAATGAGGAGAATGAAAATTAATGAAAATGGTTATCTTCTTTTAACCCTAATCTCTTCCGTTCCTCATCCATCTCCGATCAACTCCTTCCTCTCCGATCGATCTCAGCCTTCATCTCTTCTCCTCATCTCTAGTTCTTATCATAAAATTCAACAGTTGAGACGATGTCCATAATCTATTTCCTCTTTGTACAATCTGAAAATATAGGGTTAGTATATGATTTATTAAAATTGTATGATAAATTAATATCTCTCGTTTTGAATTAATGTTATAAATAAAAAAATTATTTTTTAAAAATTAATTTGTATCTTAGAAAGAATTGAACCAAATCCTATGACAAAAGAGTGACCGACTGCTAGACAGTTACTATGTAATCGATATCACTTTCTTTACAGAAGAGTGAATGTTAATAATACTTTATCACTTTCTTTATTAGTACATGTTGTTCATGTTCAGTGATATTTTGCTATCTTTATTCAAGTGCACGATAAAGTGAATCATATTGAATTATTTGTACCAGAGTATGCGTTATAATGTGATTGGATTAAAGAAGTGATGATTGATATTTACATGTTCCGGATAAAACTTAAAGTGCAACAATTGGCACTTTCTTAACAAGTATTGATGTTTCATTTGAATCGGACAAAATTTGATACAATGGGAACTCGACGCGATCTTAGGGACAACAAGAAAGTTCTTGTCGACGCATACACAATTATAAGATAAGGCTCGACATATTGACTGTTTGCAACATGGTACTTTGAGTTGCAATGCAATGGTCATTCTGCTGATAAGATATTTGTCATTCAATCGGACACGAACACGAACAGGATTAGATTCCAGGGAAATAATCGACAAGGGCCGTGGGACGGTGAGCAACTTGCAAATGTGATATAAATACAATACAAGGTAACGACGAAACAGGTTAGATTCAATAGAGCCAAAAATTATTTTGATTGAGATTAAAATTTTAGTATTTATAATTAAAGTGGTGGTTGTATAATTGTATTTATAATTGTATTTATGATTGAGATTAGAGACAATTGGATTTGATGATTATTTTAATTAATAGAAATCAACGGATAAAATTCTACAATTATTATACATAAAGTCTAAAGTTATGTCTCAATGGAGTAAGAATGAAACACAATATTTTATGGGCATGTTCAGATTGCTTAAATCACAAGCAATTCACATTCACTAATTATTTTTGGCAATGGAAGAACATGTCAAACAACATTTGAATTTATCCATCTGTAGAATATTATTGGCCAGCAGAATTTGATCGGCCATGCCCACAACTTCAGTTCGAATCTCAACCAAACATCAAGCGAATCAAATTAAGAATATCTGACTATGTGACATTCCAGTGGGCAGATTTTATGCCGCATTTATAATTTATGGCCTGACATTTGTGCTCGGCACGAATCTATAACGTTTGATGCCTTGTCACTTTAACCTTGCTAGCAGTTAAAGTCTATCGTTGCCGACGTCCACCAATCATATTATCAAGAATTGCATATTTTCATACTATTAAGATGCAGTAAGTATGGATCTAGTCATCTAGATACGGTGATGCGGATCCTGGTCACATATATGATGCAAATCGAATAATATTCGACATTTTTATTATTACCCTACGTTATTTTGTCTAACTCTTTGGTAAAATTACGTCATTTTTTGCTTCGAAACAATTTTTTTGCTGATGCATCTGATCAGACTCTTGGTGCTGCTGCTGCATACACAAATATAAAACTATCCATTCAATGAATCATCAATTCGAGGTGTAAGAGTTTAAATATTTAAATCAAATATTCAATTCAATATAAAGATTGGAAAATGCTTTCAGTTTGGTGAGTGCCAAAAGGTAAGTGACTCCTAAAACAAAGGAAAAAAGGGTAGGTTATGAATTACCTAATTATATTATGACTCCAAATATTACCCTTTTATTTAATTATGCACAAATTTGCTAGTCTTTTTATAATAATTGGTGTTCGATCCGGTGCCGCGATCCGTCTAAATTGTATCATTTTACTAAATTTCAAAATTTTAAGTTACTGACGGAGTTTTGAGTCAAATTATGTCGTTTTGCATGCTGTCTCGTTCCGCAATAATTCACATCATTAAATTGAAAATCATTCAAATATTCCAATTTTGGTACAAAATCAGAATATTGATATTAAATGTCACCCTTAATTTAATTTTTACTATTGGAATAAAAATATAATAATTAGTGACAGTTTGCAACTTTCATTACTTTCTCCTAAACAAAAGTCAAGTTGCAGTTGTCCTTTATAATTAGCATCCACCGCCATCAAAAACAACTTTAAACATTAATAACACATAAAAAATAAAAAAATAAAATTTCAAAATTCCACCGCCGTACAACGAGATCAAATCTCCACCGTCCATTCTTTCACACACTCCTCTTATGGACCCCACCGCACCCAATCAAAAACCCCTTCTCCTTCTTTAACCAACGAGCGCCATTATCAACAGATTGAAACTAAAACCACTGCTCAATTCCCGAGATTTCCGCTAACGATTTTCCACCGTACTCCGCCGTCGACGACGCAATCGCAATAGTCACTCCGACGGCTGTACGATTTTACATATATCTCAGATTTTTAGTGATTTTTGTTTGTAGACGCGTTGTAGCGATGAGATGTGATTGTTCGATTTGATGTTGTTTGTAGGTTTTGGAAGAATAGGGCTGGAGTGAGATTTGTGGTGGTAGTGAGTGTGGTTGATGATGATGAAGAAGGGGAGGGTTTTGAGGACGCTAGCGTCGTCTATAAGAGACCAGAGTCCTTGTATTTCGTGCACTACGTTTAATATTCTTGCACCGATTTATAAGCGGATTAACCAGGTATTTGATTAAGCTGTAGAGTGATTTGTGTGAATATTGATATTAAGTTTGTTATATGTATATTGTGATATGCACGTTTATGTTGGAGTTTTTGATGTGTTGAGTTGTGTTGTGGTGGTGATCAGGATGATAGCTGTCGAGAGAGTGATAACAGAGGTTTTTGGATGACGAGGAATAGGAAGATATTGGACTGGTTGTTGGAGGAGAGGTCTTCTATTATCTGTTACAGGTTTGGAGATTTGGCTTGTATCTATTTGTTTGTATTAGTAAAGTGTGATTGAAAGTTAAATTTGATACTGATGGTCTCTCTTGTGAATGTGAGTGAATGATTATATTTGGGTTCTTTCTGGTAATAGGAATTCTGGATGGGGAATGAGAGCTTGTTCGTATGTATGAGAAGAGGCTGGGGGATGCTGGTTATTTGACTTTCCAGCTCGCTAGAACAAATAATAGAGGAGATGGTATGCTTCTCTCTTTGTTTGATGTTAAGTCTTTTGGGTGGATTTTGTTATGACGAGTTTACGGTCTGGTATAACTAAAAGAGGATTTACATGTTTATTTTGTTCGATGCTAATATTGATATGCATCACTTATACAATTTCATATTTGACGTAGTAATATTTAGTAGTCATGTCTCTTATGAATTGAACAGTAAATCCTTGATTCTGATTAAATTAGTGAGCTAATGAGGATGCTGCCCAACTATTCAACTACTGTTGTTTTTCTGTCAATCTTGAAAGCCGACAGAAATGGTATTTGGTCACTTGCAAATATATATAGAGTGGCCTAACTTATAGCACTTCCATAGTCTGTAACATGGCTCAACTAATTTGCACCAATTGGTGGCCTTATACTTAAATTTACTAACGATTGAGAAGTCTGAATTTGTGTTTACTTGTAAAAAAACTGATTGTAACCTATTTGGAACTCTTTCTTGTTCTGAAGGTTTGTTGACGGCTGTTCATAAGGACTACTTCAGTGTTGTAAATCACCGGAATTTACTGTTTAATGACTGTGGCGATCGGGTCGCCCAATTACTGCACGTTGAGTTAAAGGTTCCTTTTTCAAAGAGTGGAAAAAATAACATGCATCAAGATATTCTGATCGTGAACACACATTTGATATTTCCTCATAATTCAAGCCTCAGCTTAGTGCGCCTGCAGCAGGTCACCGTCATTTTCTTTTTGTACTCTCAAGTCTTAATCATCAGCCTTACATGTTCACATATTGATATTGTGGTTCTTTGATTGTTGTGACAGGTGTACAAAATCCTGCAACATGTTGAGACATACCAAAAAGAACACAATCTAAGTCCCATGCCAGTCATACTTTGCGGGTAACCTTTAGCTATTACTAATTTTACCACTTAGCTTTTCTATGAAGTTAGCTAGTTTGTCCAAGCAGACAATTCAATTTTTTATTTCACAGCGATTGGAATGGAAGCAAACGAGGACACATATACAGATTTCTTCGGTCCCAGGGGTTTGTCTCGTCATATGATACTGCTCATCAATACACTGATGCAGATGCTCATAAGGTGATCAGTTGTACCCTTACAACAGTTTGCGATTATTCTGAATCCTCTTTCTATATCTGAACCATCTTTTTTATGTCCAGTGGGTCAGTCATAGGAACCACCGGGGTAATATATGTGGAGTTGATTTCATTTGGCTCCTCAATCCCAATAGCTATAGAAAGTTGTTGAAGACAAGTTGGAGTGAGGCAGTTTTCAGCATGTTTAAGGTATGAGAAGTGATAGCTCAGCTGGGAGTTACTTCATCATTGTTGAATTTCATCATCTTACATGAAACCCTTTTTCTTTCAGTATCTTCTCAGAAGAGCTTCTCTCACAGAATATGATGCATTTGCCTTTCTAAAGGCCGATGAAAATAGTGAATTTGTTACCTTTTCTGGTTTCAGTGAAGCACTCAGACAGGTAGAGTGACATAATTCCTTCACAAATAAAATGCTATTTTGAGGAAATATAAAATTCTCATTGACCTTTTTCATGTGTTTTTATAGCTTAATTTAACAGGGCACTGCTATGGCCTAGGCACCCAAGAGGTGAAGGATTTGTGGGATCAAGCTGATGCAGATGGAAATGGCCTTTTAGATTTTGAAGAATTCCTGGTAATTCACTTGCATACTTATTTTTCTTATGTTCTCTGGCTGTTTCTCCCTTCGTGACGGATCAACATAACATAATAATTGACTGAAACTGAGGTATATTTCTGCCATACTATAGGTTAGAGTTTGGAATGTGTCGTGCTCAGAGCAAAATCCTGCCGAGTTTGAGACAGACAGTCAAGAGGGTATCGGCAAGAAAGACGAAAATATTGGTTTCAAGGTGAAGAAAGCAGTACTATTCCCATCCGAAGCCGAAAATGGAACATGGCCTGAAAATTATTCCCTCTCAGATCACGCTCCGCTCACTGTTGAGTTCTCTCCCGTCAGAATGCCATGTTATCCATATATTTCCTAAATGTAGAAAAAATGTATGCAACAGATTAGGGAATCAGCAGAGTGAATAACGTATGTATATCTTGGAAGTTTTATACCACATATTTGTTGAGAAACAAACTTAAAGGGCTAATGTGTGATTTCAGAATCCCTCAAACCGTCAATCGTCGTCATTACTACGTCACACGTTGAAATATTTTCTTGCAATTTTAGTCCCTAGTGTTCTTGGATATCCATCCGCCCCACTTTCTCAATTTCCCATCCGAAAACTGTCGGACGGAGATTCAGTTCGAAGGACGATCTCGTTATTAACTAATTATTGCGTCGGAAGATAAACGGCAAAAAAGATGATGTTAAGGTCATAGGCGACATCGACCCTGGGATTTGCCCGGTGCGTTATGTCAAACTCAAACCCTAACCCTAATGTTATCCCCAGTGAAGCAATACCAGGGGAGATCAAAACTCATTAGGATTATTTCAATCATAAAGCTCAACAATACTTTTACAGCTTGGTTGTTCTGAGTATTATTACTTATGATGACACTTTGCGTAGTGCTGGCAATGGACCTCAATGAAAGTCAGACCTCTTGTATCATCCGAAATACGAAGTCAATCATGATCACTATCCATCGTGCTTGTTTTTATGAATTAACATGCTAAATTTACAATATTTTTGTGCTCTTTGTGTCCATGGTGTAGGTATTCTTGCATGTAATAGTCACGTTTCCCGACCTTCAAGGCTGGATTGCAATGAGAGGAGGACCACAAGCAAGTAGGGATGGTGAGGGCCTTCGGTGCTGTAAAAGAAAACTGTTGGCTTGAAACCTTTGGCTCAAAGGTCAGTAGCTTATACACTACTCTTTGTAAAAGTGGAAAATCTTTTGAAATGTGAGGATTTATAGTGGTTATACCTTTTTACTTTCTTCTCTTTTTGGTTTTTTAACTAAGAGGTTTGGGGTCTCTTCTTTGTCAACATCCCAGGTTTTAGAGTACCCACTAGGCCATTACTACTTACACCCATTAAAACATAAAATGCGTGAAATGTGAGTTTCATGGTTGACAATATGATTTTGTAGCTATAATTGGTTATTATAGATTGTGGATACACATACTTGTCTTAACAAGATTTAATGATACTGTAACAAGTCTCATAAGTGCAGCTTTGTACTTTGAAAATATATGCAATACATAAGCAATATACTGACAATAGAGAGAACATAAACGAGTATTTGGCTCTTGCTGTAGGGTACCGGGTTTAGAAAGCGGTAGTGCACCGTGTCTCCTGTTTCATGCTTAGTGGTCCGGAAGGTATCTCTTTAAAGTCCATTAGAGCTACGCAACGGACATTGATATGATACTTCCATGATACCAAGCTGCCCACTTTCCATCTGACCTCCCCGTTTACCTTCAAACTCAGAACCATCTTCCCTGCCATCTTATCACGCTGCACCTCGTATCTAAATGAAGAAGACACTGGAAACCCTGCTCCGGTTAATGACTCAGATAAGATATTGATGTCTCCGTGTCCTTGGTAGAACGGAGGAAGTGTTGACTGGACTGTTATCTGTTGGCCTTTGTAAACAGCATAAGCCGTTAACTTGTTGTAGTAAATTCCCACTTTCTGATTCGGGTTCCTGGAAAGGATAGTGAACTGTATCGAAGAATTGAGAGTGTGTAGACTTGGGAGGTCAAGTTGGTTGATGGTTGCTTCTTTTAAAGAGAACTCGGGTTTGGTAGGGTGCAGTATGAGCCACACTATAAGAATAAATAGTAACAGAGTTGAAAGAAGAGTGGAGAATATGCAGAATATCCGCTTGCACAGCTTGTAATAATCAAGTTTGCGCTCTGCGCAGTGCTTGGGAGATTTCAAGCTTGCTAAAGACATCTTGAGCACCTGATTCTAGGAAGATGGAATCAAAGGTATTTTATTAATTATTGGTAATGTTTTGACAAGTACTATGGAGCTTTATATAGTTGTGGTTTATTTTGACGTAGAATGATTTACTTGCTATGGCAGGTTTTGACTAGTAGCTCATCGCTCTTATTACAATATAAATTGATTTGCATCTACACTACAAGCATTGTGAAATTCTCTGCTGTTGGATGTTGAAATGATTAATTTCTTTACATCTTTTTGAGCTTTAAGTCAAAATCACTTTAGTTCTACTTTTTTAATCTTCCACTTCAGAAGCTGTTGTTTGCGTCCAAGTAAGTAGATGGGTATTTTAGCTTTTTGAACCTGCTGAGACATAAAGACTGTAATAAAAAACCGGAACTGTTGTCTTTGTTTCTTGCTTGTCCCGTTTAAGCATTGTTTTCATAGTAGGTACATTTTCTTGTCATTAATCTTCAACAAAGTGCTAAATTGTTTATATAAATGTTACTCAGGTCAAGATTCAAGAAACTTCAATTATTATACACATCTGATTTACGGAACAATCTTCAGCATATAATGGAGTTGTTCATTGCTTACTCGAGAAGAAAATGAAAACTATCAGTGTCAGTATATTTGGCTCTATGCATTTGTTTCAGCGTGCATTATTGATCCTGCTGTTAACTAACTCATGAACGGTCGATGATAAGGATAAAACAAATCTGATTGCATTATTTACTTGGTGTGGTTATGGAGAAGATAAAACCTGCTAGTGGGGGCTGCAAGCATATTTCCTCCATTTTGCTTTTTAGACACTTTCTCCATGTCTGCTTGTATTTCTCGCAATGTGGCAGCAAGTTGATATCTGATGATGAAAAGGTGGTTTACAAATGTGTGCCGAAGCCCCACAGCAATTAAATGTTTGGTTTTTGACAGTTCTGGTAAATACAAACATGCCGTAAATGTGTACCTCTATAGTTCATCGTTTTATTTTTGTCGTGAAAAATATTACATGTCATGATAATTATTACAGGTTGGAACATTGACAAGAAGAATGAGTTAACTGATTGTTCACTTTTTGGAAAGTAAAGTTTTTTTCTCCATTTTGATTGAGTGCGCTCTTCAAATGGCTGAGAAGAGGAAGGAGAGGAATGCAATAACATACTGTCGTGTCCTTAACGTCTCAATTATCATGCTCAAAGGTAATGTCTGCTTTTCTTCTACTTTTCGCGTGAATCCAATGGCATTCAGATCAGGAAAACAAATAGGCCAGTAATGTTGGACCGCTTCAAATGACAGAGTGAATTTTCACCCTGACTGGAAAAATGTGTTTGTACACTGCAAAACCAGACAGCTGACATAACGAGGTTCCTGTACGCCACAAAGTACACACTGGAGTTGAAATTCATGTGCTATGGAACATGAGCTAGCTATCTTTACTGAGAAAAGATCAGTTGGGGCTTGCGGTAGAAACTGTTGTTTCACTCTGGGTGAGTCGACTTATCGGATTCCTCTAACATTACTGAACACCCTCAATGACGTCTGCGTCAAGCGTTCATTCCCACCATGCTTTTCTCCATAACATCCTTTTCAACTTGAGTCTTCACCAACTCATCACTATCACAGCAACTCTTCATCAATCAAACTCTACCAAATTGACAGCGACTCAGTTCTCTAGAGACTAGAGCTAAGTAGTTTGACATGAAATATAAAAGTGTCTTCATAAGCCTAGATAATGAGAAAGAGATAGCGACTTAAAACATGACCGTTTAATTACTACTAAATTCTGATGAAACACAAGCAAATCAAAGTTTCAGTTTATAACTGATATTCAGCTGTCTCAGAACATAATTAAGTTTTAGAAGCTAAAAGCTCCTAGGTTTCTCATTCATCTTCAGGTTCCAGAGTTGTTGGTGCTGATCAGGTATATCAAGGGCTTGCAGAGCGTAACTGTAAGGAGAAGCCGTGGATATGTGAGTTTGTTGCACTTGCTTTACACTAAACCTTGTGAACAGTATTGACTAGAGAAGCAGTAGAGGCTTACCGGGCCAGGAGATGCAGACTTTGATATAGACCTGGACCTTGAGCGAGATCTAGACGGGGACCTGGACCTTGACCGAGATGGGGACCTGGACCTTGATTTTGCACTGTGGATATTTGAACAGTAAGTGAAATACATTTTGAGCAATGGAAAGGTTGGAGATGTTAGATTATCTTGATACCTAGTAGCTTTGACAGGAGTTGCAGATCGGGGCCTTGATCTGGACCTAGATGGTGACCTTGTTACAGATTTGCTGCAGTAGATCGAGGACTCACATCGAAAAATGCTCAGAGGGAAACAAAAAACCAAAAAGAAATATTAAGTACTGAGGCGTACCTGCGCCGTCCAGCTCTTGGGCTGCGGCTTCTGGTGCGGCTCCTAGAGCGACTCCTGCTTCGGCCTCTAGGGCTGCTTTCATATTGCTTCACCTATTAATACAAATGTTTGATAAGAAATAGTGTTTTAATTCCCAGCAACTGCAACTCAAAATCCTAAAATAGACTGTTTGTAAGCTTTACAAAAATGTCAATGGTAAAGAAAAAAGAGAGTTACCCTGATATAAGACCTAGCCCAAGGATTTTTAAACTCAGTGTCATCGAGTTTCCTGATCTGAAAGATGATTATATATTAACACTGAATAGAGATCATCATAGTAAAAGACAGTAAGAGGGACAATGCTAAAGAATGCATACAGCATATTTCATGTCCTCATAGTTAGTATAGTCCACCAAGCCATATGTCCCTGAAGTAGAAGAAAATAAAAAGAAATTATACGCATATTCAACAAATCAAACTACATGAGTGAAATGCATACAGTCTGCACAGTGTCTAGTTGAATCTTAACTAAATTAATCAGACTGAATCTGAACACTACCTTCAGAGTCACGGGAAACATCAGCAAAGCAGACATCACCAGCCTTGCGCATATGATCCTGAGAGAAAAGTATATTATGGCAACAAGTCAAACAGAGCACGTAAAGGAGTGACAGATGGAGATAGCTTCAAAGGTAATACAATAATCATTGTGACTACCTTCAGATCTTGCCATGACGCAGAAGAGGGAAGTCCACGAATAATAACTGCAATATAACTCATTGAAAATGTTGTTATTGTGAACAATTGTTAACTTGATCAAAAATGACTCAAAGGATAAACATAAGTATCTGAAAAACACACCTCGATACTCAGAATGGCGAGACACTCCAAATCGAGCACCACCCCCACTTCCACCCCTACCTCCACTACTACCCCTGCCTCCATCATATCCACCTCTCCTGTCGCTGGATGAAGACTGCCCTCTGCCACCATGAGCAAGTTCAACCTAAAAATTGACAACTTAGTACGCAAAAAGTTAATAAATGCACGAAGTAAACTTAGCAAGCCTAATATTACCCTCAGACGAGATCGATCGAACTCATAACCATCACGACCTCTGATAGCATCTTCAGCATCTCGTGAGCTCTCAAACTATCAATAACAGGTTCAATACAACATTAGTTGAATTTAAGATAACAGATACTATCAAATTCAATCAGAAAATAGGAGACACCTCTACAAAACAGTAACATGGAGGCCGGGCTGGAATTTTCAGTTCAATGTCCAGGATTCTTCCATACTGCACAAACAATTATTTGAGTCAGCTGCAAGTACCATGTTTAAATTGACGAAGTAAGAAACATTGCCCTCAACCATTCATTACCAAAAGAATACTAACTTAATACAGCAGCTTACTGAATGCTTATGTCAGGAGGGTATATACAACCGAGACATCATTTCATTATTTCATATCATCTAGTAACGGCACTAGTCATTATCCAATAATAAAAATTAATCAAGTTTGGATAAGCTGCAACCAAAATGATCGGGTAAATGCAAACTCATTCCGAACCTTGTAAAACAAGTCTTCAATTTCAGATTCCCTGATATCAGCAGGCAGATTGCCAACATATATGGTACGAGAAAATCGACCACTCATACTTGCTCTCAATAAAGTCGTTTGCTTGCAACTTCACCTGCAACATAAAAGGATATCCACATATCATCATTGAGAGTATGAAAACACGTGTAATGTTTAACTGAGATCAACAGAATACTCAAGTGGGAGTGCAAACATGTATCCAAAGCCAAAACACAAGAGCAGCGCTCCATGAAATCCATCTAGCTCACATGCTCCAAATTCCAATAAATGCTTCCAAGCCATATGCTCCAAGACTTACTAAATATCACAATAAATATCCCAATCCTCATCCAAATCCCAACATTCCATTCGCATACACCTCCCATAGAAACTTCCAGTACTTAAAAGTTTTAAAACAACACAAAATATTTCTAACTTCTACATCCCTACGTACGATTCCAAAGCTCATCCAAGCTCCAGTAATCTATATCATAAAGAAAGCATCTTTTTCATCAAACACAACTACAAACCCTAATCCTTAACATATCTCATCCATATACACATATCCAATATCATTTTGTTGTCAATTAATCAAATATTTCGCCATCTGATCCTTCCAATTTTGAAATTAGTAGAAAATTGCGTACCTTAAAAGTCAGAATACCGACCGGAGCTCCGCCTGATTCCGAGTTTCGCAGATCATACGATCTCCACTGGGGCTCGGTTGTATAGCGATTGAGGAAATCCAATCGAAATGGGCCGAGCCGGAAACCTATTGGGCTTATCGAGTTCCCAATTCTGGCCCAACAAATATCTAAATGATGAATTTCGAATTTAAATTATTTTACATAAAAATCAAAACATAAGCAATGAAATCTTAATTAATCAATAAATATTGGTCGTGTTAAGTGTCTTTAAGATAGAAATATTTGGCGAATTTAATGTGAAAAAACATGCATGTCTGATGTCCTAAATTTAGATTTAAATCTTGGAATTTGTCAAGACATTTTCACAAATATTTATTAATTTATATCATGGATCAGAGATATTTTGTAAATGATTAGTCAAATGAGAGTTTTTCTTGTTTGTGTAGGTTGAAAAATTGGATTGAAAATGAGGAAAGGGGTTAGATAATTATAGAGTAGTTAGGTTTGGGGTGTCCGTATAATAATTAATTAGTTAGGCATGAAGTATGACTTATTTTATGTCCACTAACTTTTTGATAATTTCTTAGACCAAACCCTACTTCATATAAATGGTTGTCCAATCACAAAATATCTTTGTGGCTCTTAATATTGTATCTGAATAAATTGAGGGTACATTTAAGTTATTTACTCTTTTGATAAATTGTGAGTCATGTAAAGGATTCCTCAGCATCTCATAGGATAATACACTCTCATCGAACAACGTAAAATTCGAGTATTTTTCATTATCAAATTATTGTCCGAAATACCCAAAGTGACAATTAGGGAAGTTTCAAAAAATATATATTTCTATAAAATTTGTATAATTAAATTATATGTTTTTATCAATCATGAAATGAGATTTGAACGGTATGAAAATGATATAATGAAATACTGCATTAAAAGTTTAATGGTAAATAACTAGTTTTTTATAAAAATTGCGTGAACTTGTGAAGAATTCTTCTTATTGTCATTTTTGATTTTTTATTGTCATTTTGATAGTTCAAATCTTAATTTGTCACTGAATGATAATTAGAGACTTCTTATTACACTTTTTCCTAAATTTATTGAAAACAAATCTTTCACATAATGTCATAAAATGGTGTAACAGTGTAACATCACCAACGTCATTTCTTCAATCTTAATATACATTTTTTTTTAAAATATAAATCAGGCAACAATGTAGAAATTAGAAATATGTCATTACGAAATTGTAACGTGTGGACTATGAACGTTCTTGGTTAATTTCTTTCGATTTTTATCAATTTAATGCCAGCTAATTAATATTTAATCTGAACCATACACACATATTTTACACATTATTCTCATTTAAATTATATATGACAGCTTGAGTTCACATCCCCTATACTATATCAAACATTTTAAAAACAAAAAAATATCTACAGAAAAGGGGATAATATCCTAAACAACTAAGCCAAAAATAGCCTCTATCAAAACCACTTGAATTGGTAAATCAGAATTTATGTTCTTATACATGATAGAACCACAATTTTTAAGAAATGAAACAGTTAATCCGGAATGTATATTTTTATAGAATTGTATATTTTTATAGAATTGTTTAGAATTGTATATTTTTATAGAATTGTATATTTTTACTCAAAAAAATTCAGTTGTATGAGTGATATTTTTAATCTTCAATCATACCCATTTTCCACAAAAAACAGCAATAATTCCAAAACCATGTCAATTTATTACCACAACATAATTTATTCATTTGACCAAATCATAATGCAATAAATTACACACATTTTATGATCATAATAAATTAGTTTCTTGCAAAATGAACATTGAAGGAAGGTCCCAACTCCCAATCCATCAAAATCATGGCACCAGAAGCAGACAATCCAAATAGCATCCATCACTTTTTCCACCATTTTTTATTTTCTTATTATTATATTCTCAATTATTATATTCAATTATTTTATTTTCTTCCTATTCTTTGCATAACTACTTTCTGGAATCTAATAGTATTGACCAAATCAGATTAAAATTTACATAATGTTTATTATTATTATATCATATCAATTGATTTCTCAAAATAATTTATTAACCAATAAAAGCGTATAAAATATAATAAATACATCAGTTGCAATTCTCAATTTACTCTTCCGCATAGTAATCTTCTGATCTCAGATTCTCTCTAAAAAACCTCCTCTTTCTGACATCGATGAAATCCATCGTCGACTGAGACCAGGTACGCTGATCAGTTACTCGATGTAAAGATTGTTAATTTCGGTTAATCTGATGTGGGTTTTGTGTAAAGATTCGAACTTTGATTGTTTTGCAGCGTAAAGGAATCATCTTTAGGTAAGTAACAGTCGGTTTTCGATCATGGCAGTGGTGGAAAATGTTGAATCTAAAAGGGGTTCATCGGATCCCGACAACTCAAACAAGTCTGAGAACACACAGCTGCAGACGAAGTCTGAGGATCATCAGATTAGTGGCAGTAATGGAAATTCTCAGGTTGAGGTTTCTAAAGTTGTGAATGGAAATAGTCAGATTGATGATAAGGAGAGTAATGGTGTTGGTGTCAACGGAGGGTTTGGATTAAGTAGAGAAAATGGGCATAGTGGGAATGAGGGTTTTAAGAGGGATATGAAGGAGTTGGAGGATTTGCTGTCGAAATTGAATCCTATGGCTGAGGAGTTTGTGCCTGTTTCTCCATCTGTTAATGGATTTAATAATTATGGAGTTGCGGTTTTTGGGTATCCTAATGGTTTTGTAATGTCGCCTACTTTGGGAGATGTTAATGGACACATGGCTAGACAGGTATGTGCCGTTAAATAAGTAATTACTTTTTTCAGTTTGGTTTGTGTAGAATTTGAACCTAGGACCTTTAGTATGATATGATTATGTCGATGTAAGCCTGTTTGGCACTTGCGGTTCTAAGCGTTTACTAATGCCATTTTACTGCAAGGGGTTTGGATGATTAAATAGAGTTACAAACTTTAAATTGCAAATATATTGTTTTGACATTGTTTGACTTTTGGTACTAGCAATTTGATGGTTCACAGAAGAAGAATGGATATAGCCAAGGGAAGCGGAGAATGAATAACCGCACGAGTAATGCCCAACGGGAAGATGTAATTAGAAGGACAGTTTATGTTTCTGATATCGATAACCAGGTACACACTTTGCATATTGATGTGAAAATCTCTTTCTCACTGCATCTGTTAGTCGATTTCATTATCTCATGTTTTTTCTCCCTCTTCAGATTACTGAAGAGCAGCTGGCAGGTTTGTTTCTCAATTGCGGACAGGTACTGCATTTTTTCATCTGAACTTTAATTAATTCGCTGCCGTTGATGTGATTGGCTAATTCATGTTAATATCTTCTTTTAGGTTGTTGACTGTAGAATTTGTGGAGATCCTACTTCTGTTCTCCGTTTCGCATTTTTGGAGTTTACTGATGAAGGTACGCTTGGATAATGGATACTACAAGTTAACGTTTTCCAATGGTTGCATTTTCATAATAAATATTTGCATTGCAGCTAGTGCTAGGGCTGCCTTGACTTTAACAGGGACTATGCTTGGTTTCTACCCTGTCAAAGTTATGCCATCTAAAACCGCTATTGCGCCCGTCAATCCTACTTTTCTTCCAAGGGTAAGGGCCACTCTATATTTATTTTGTTTAGTGGTTTCCATGTCATTTTATGCCAGCGTTTGGTCTTAGATTTTGCTTATTTTTGGTGGTCTTTCAGTCTGAAGATGAGCGTGAGATGTGTATAAGGACAATATATTGTACAAATATCGACAAAAAGGTGTGTAAAATACTCTCGTGTTGCATATCAATTTTTTAAATACATGGTACAATGATGTCATTTAACATTATTCGATTGCCGAACTTGTTGCAGATCACTCAAAATGAAGTCAAGTTTTTCTTTAAAACGTACTGTGGAGAGGTTTGTACTTAGTAGATTAATCTTGTAGAACCTTTCCTTTTGGTAATATTATTATATTTCATTGGTTTTTTTGATTTGTAGGTTAGTAGACTGAGGCTTCTTGGAGACTATCAGCACAACACTAGAATTGCTTTCGTTGAATTTGTAACAGTACGTTTCTGAAACTCCTTTTATCCTGTTAGATTTGTCTTATGTGGAAGGCTGTTTTTACACTTTCATTGTGTATCTTACTCGATCACCGGGCTTTTAAGGAGCTGTATTTTGTTTTGTTTTTGTGCAGGCTGAGAGTGCAATTGCTGCACTCAACTGCAGTGGTAGTGTTTTGGGAACTCTGCCAATCAGGTATATAAATTCATTGAAAATACAAAACCTCTTCCCGCTAATTATCACAGCTCCTAAAGTTAGTTTTGGTGTTTTGCATTGTTCTTGTTGCAGGGTGAGTCCATCAAAGACACCTGTGAGGCCTCGTGCACCTCGTCCAACCATGCACTGAGTAAACATCCACCGGGGCTCTCACATTCCGAGATATTTAGTTCCAACCGTGAAGAATATATTTATCGCCTTATTCATGGACACAAGCAAATTGCTTTTTTCCAAGGGACTCGCTCAGTGGCTTCTACACCCTTCTTTTCCAAGTATTTGGTTTAAATCGAATCTGGTTTCTTCTTATTATTATTATTATGAGTATTTTACCTCTGGAAACCTGACTGTCAGCTTGTTGAGACATTTTTTTATCATTGACTAGCTAGATATGGCTTTAACGGTATCAGATATCCTCTTTAATTTGATGACTCCATGAGTTGTACTACCTGTTAAATTATCTAGATTTGACTATGCATTTCTCGATAAAGATAGGTTGTCTGTTAGGATGTAGATCAAGGGACACTAGGGGGGAGTTCACATAGAAACTCATTAGCAATTTGCATGTACTGAAATCTGATGTTATAGCAAAAGTCAGAATTGTAACTGGTCTCAACTAAGTTTGGTTTGGCACTTTAAGGTGACAAAGTGAAAGCTGAGAGCTAACATCTATGTAGAACTTTGCTCAAGTTGCAATGACTAGGAATGTTGATGGAGCTAAGCCTGTGTGTCTTGTACCATCAGAAAGTAAACCAACAGCTTTTTGAAGAACTCCATTACATGAAGGTGAAGATGAACCAGTTGCTGTGGTAGGAGATGTTATTAATAGAGGCCTCAATCTTCACATAATGGCCCTCCTCTCTAGGTCATCCGTTGTTGATATCATGCGTTCGCTCTTGTTTTCAGTTACATAAGCAGTTTCAGCATCGTCATTGTATGATCTAGGGATGCATAAATTCAGTCCGGACTGTAAAACTGTAAATCTTTTGGAGATCTGAAGCATCTGCTTCCACATGCTTTCTTGAACGTGGTTTACCTCTATGCACATGTTTCTCACAGTACTACTGCTCGAGAGCTAAACCATTGGAACATCTCCATTTCTTCCTATCTGTCCTCCTCCACCTACCTGGCCCTATACCACCATATTCTGAAACTTGAGCTGATGTGTATCCTTCAGATTAACATCAGTTAGATCCTAAAGTTGGAAACTTTTGGACATGACAGATCATTTGGATGCTGAAGACTCAAACTTTATGGAATAGCAACACAATTTGAACTATGGGTTAAGTCCATAAATGCAAGAAACTAGGGTTTTTCCCATTAGACTCAGAACAGACAGATGCTAAAGAATGACAAAATGAGACAAATAAAAGGATTTCAGAGCATGAAAATGAAGGAGACTATAGCTGAAGGGTCAAAGAGGTATGTTGAGTTAGAAATGAAGGGGAAGTGAAGGTCATAAGGGATAGGAATGGAGTGCATCATGTATTTGAACACAATGGCTTGTCTTTCAAGCTGTTTTCATTAAGCATTGGTGAATGGAAACCCATATGAATGCAGCCATTCCAATTTCCACCTGTACAAAGGAGCAACCTTTTTTTATAAAACTGATTTCAAATCATCATAAAAAGGATGAACTTGAAAGCCAAAAACTAAAAAAATTCTATGTGATTTGATGTTGAAAAGAAGCACAAACCTGGGGACTTGAGATGGAGTACTCATTTTATGCATATGGATAATTAGATATTAATTACTCCCTCTGTCCCATAATGTTTGTCCACTTTTCATTTTGGGTGTCCCCTTAAGTTTGTCCACTTTCCTTCATTCTCCACCACACATTCTATTTTTTTACTCATTTATTTATTAATCATATATTCTCAACCACACATTTCATACCCTCTTTCTACCTTAATTATCGTGTATTTTGTGCTTTTGAACAAACAAAATGGAACGGAGGAAGTAAAACAATTGGATGAGGGCAGAGTACACACACATCCAGCCGTTAACCAACTCTTGTCTGCTGTTGGGGATCTATGATGATTTTATCAATTCAGCCAACCATTCCGTATTGACACGTGTGATCAACCCTAAAATATTTTATTGGGTACTGAATACGACAACTGACACGTGCGCCAGTGTACGAGGCTGACCGCGCGACCTAAAATGCAACAATATTATCCGAATTGGCTCCGCACTGTATCATCTATTCAAGGCTGCATGTATTTTGATAATTTTAATAATAATTAAAAAAATTCCTTTAGTTTTATTTGATTTTTCCATAAAAATGGTTAAAGAATTAACAAACTAATACTCAAATTATTTTTTATTCTCCTATATCATAACCGACAGAACATTTGTTTTGTTTCCATCGAAAATCGAATTCAGATTGGCTTCACCTTGTGACATTAATACCTAGTATGATGTATTTCAAAAAAATTGACGCTAATAATTAATGTCGAATTTGCCAAATAACTCTCGCAAGCTTTAAAATGCTCAATGCACCACTATCATAGCACTTGGTTATAATTGAATAAGACATACTTGGCAATTGGCATGACTAGAATATTTATAAGGTTTGGAAAGGTCTTATAAGAAAATTTAAGGGTTTGTTGGTAGCCCTCGTAGGGTTTCCGAAGCTGGAATAATTAAGCCTTCACTCGTCTTTATCATTGCGGCAAAGGATGCATCTGTATTTGCCTAAAGGATTACCACATTGTAATAGCTTTGACATAGTTGAACAGCTAAGTGGATGAATGTGGTCATGTGGATGATGTCAAACCCTACTTATTTTCAGTATTGAAATTAGAGACCAGACTTTATCAACTTTCGATTAGAAGATAAGACTTCCTTATTTTTTTACTCGGTATCCTTCAAAATAAATTTTATATATGTTGGTAGTACCTGGTAGTTCTGGTCAATGTTTTTGCAAACTCAATTACTGTGAATTCAAGCTTGATAAGCATACTATATACCTCTCTAGTCATTGTTAATGTACATTATATATAAGGGCATCTAAGTTTATGTAAGATTGTGAGACACGTTCTAGATTGTTGATTATTAATAATCCAACGAATGATATTTTGTCATAAATAAAACCGTCAAACTCAATAGCTAGGGTTTTTTTGCAAACCCAACCGCCCATTTAATAAAAACCAACTTTAATCTCAACCGTCTAATTATTAAAATCAACGGATGAGATTAAGTTCTTTCGTCTCACATATATTTAATGTTCCTCTAAAACTCAACTCTCTATATATATGTTTGAATACTTTCTTTACCATCACAATCGAACCCATGGCGTGTGACTATACAACATCCACACACTACAAAATTAAGCAAAATTTCCGGCGCCTATAAGTCACCGGAAATATAATGGAAAAATAATGGAAAAGTAATGGAAAAGTGCCGGAAGACGCGCCGGAAACGTGTGCCGGAAAAAACCCCGCCGGAAACTGACAGGAGGTGGAAAAATGATGGAAATGCGCCGGAAGTTTCCATTACATTTCCAGCGCATTTCCAGCAACAAAAAAAAGTCACCGGAAATGTGATGGAAAATATATGGAAACATATATTATTGCTTTGTTGTTTATTGTTCAATGGACATGTGCTGGAAATGTAATGGAAATGCGCCGGAAAATACTAAAATAATGGAAATGGGATGGAAATGTGCCGGAAAAATGTAAACAATGGAAATATAATGGTAATGTACCGGAAATATTTGTATAATGGAAATGTAATGGTAATGTGCCGGAAAAGTTTAATTAATTTTATTATTTCAGAATTTATTATTTCACATTTATTATTTTAAAAATTAAAAATACGAATAAATAAGACTGCATTACCATAAAAAATAGAACACCATTTTCATTATCAAGCAATACAAACCGCATTGTTTCATTACTCAAAAAAATAAAGACCGCATTGTTTCTTTCCAAAAAATATTACAAACCGCATCACTGGATGCACCAAAGGCAGGTTGACTAGGGGCACCAAAATTGTTGGATCCAAAGGCACTGCTTCCAAATGCTGGTTGACTGGCTTGAAATCCAAACGGACTAGACTGAGTTGGGGTAGTCCCAAATCCTCCAAATGCAGGTTTCTGACCAAACACAGAAGACCCTACAAGTAAAATAAAAAAAAGTTTCACATACTGGCTGAACAAGATTAAGAAAGCAACTGCTAACTAGCTCTCCGGAAATAGTAGAGATCGGCAATAAAAAGAGGTATCACATACTGGCTGAACAAAAACTTGTGCATGACAGTTAAAGAAAATGTTTTCAACTACAGAACAAACGGAATAAATGTTACTCCCCTTCCAGAAGCTCTAGAGGACCATCATCAGCCTCCCCTTCCATTTGCTCTTCCCCAATCCTACTCAAGTTCAAAAAATGACTTTGCAGGACAGGAAGTCCATAGTAATACTGTGCTAACCTAACTGTAGTATTGGTTACTCAATGATGCAAAAAAAGAACAGTAGCAAAGACAACACAACACAACTAAGACCATCAACAACTTCAGAGATTTTTAATTACAAACGCAACACAACACAACAACTTAGCAGGAAGTATCATGGCACTTTGAATCTCAGCGCACTTAGCAACAACACTAAGACCATCAACAACTTCCTCTTCCTCAAGATACGCAACACAACACAACAACTTCAGAGATTTTTAATTACCTTCAGAGATGGCACTTTGAATCTCAGCGCACTTAGCAACAACACTAAGACCATCAACAACTTCCTCTTCCTCAATCAACTACTCAGTAGCAGAACCATTCTTTCCACCACCAGACACTGACTTATCACCAGCCGACACCATCACTTTCGCCACCACCGTGTACTGAAACAACGCGAACAGAATCCCAACCACAGCACAAACCGGAATCAAAATCTGAGTTCCGAGATCTGGCAAGATAGCCGCCGTCATCTCCGCCGCTACTGCTGGTCGAATTCGGAAATTGAAAAGAGTGAGAAAAGGGTTCCGATTGATGCGAGCTTTTAGGGTTTATTCGGATAGGGATAGAATGCGTGAGGTCGCTAAATTTGTATTTCAACATTTTTTGATTTTAGATAAAATTATATTTCTTTTATTATTTCCGAAAAAGCGCCGGAAGATTGTCGGAAGTATCATGGAAATAAATAATATTTATATATTGAATTAAATGTATTTGGAAAGTAATGGAACGTAGATGGAAGAGTGCCGGAAATTTCCATTACATTTCCAGGTCTTGGATGCGCCGGAAATAATTTCTGAAAATGTGCCGGAACGTTGCCGGAAGGGTCATGGAAATAAATAATATTTATATATTGAATTAAATGTATTTGGAAAGTAATGGAAAGTTGATGGAAGAGTGTCGGAAATTTCCATTACATTTCCAGGTCATGGATGCGCCGGAAATTATTTCTGAAAATGTGCCGGAACGTTGCCGGAAGGGTCACGGAAATAAATAATATTTATATATTGAATTAAATGTATTTGGAAAGTAATGGAAAGTTGATGGAAGAGTGCCGGAAATTTCCATTACATTTCCACGTGTTGCATGCGCCGGAAATAAATTTCGTAAATGCGCCAGAAATGTCATGGAAAAGTAACGATATAAATTAAAAAAAATTCTTAAATGAGACGTGTCAGAGACCGATGGAATGTTGCTTGAAATATACCGGAAATGTGCCGGAAAATTTCCGGCGACTTAAATGTGCCGGAAATTATGCGCCGGAAATTTTGCCCAAATTTGTAGTGACAATCTATAGGTTAGTCTTTGATGGACATACATCTATGCACATCAACAATTGAAGGAAATTCTTGTCAGTAAACGCAGCGGAAATTAAAATTTTACAAGAATTACATACAACGATCTTTGCATGCAACTGATTTCAAACCGATAAATATGAACAAATGAACAAAGATGTTCATACCTTTGTTTCTTGTTTTCAAATAAGAAGAACTTGTTGATATTGCAAAGCAAGCTAGACTTCAAAATAGAAGCCCTCAGTATCCACCGAGAAATCAATTAGAAAATCGAATTTTCTTCTTGCTAAAGAATACTAATTTGGGTGTTTCTTAATTTCTATTGACCAATAGAAATTGCAATATATTTTGTTATATCCTGGTTTCTCAGCACATGAGATGTTTTGTTTTAAGATGATTTTATCAAATAAACTTAGAGATTTTATTTATAGGGTTAATTACCCAGTAACACCCATATCTTTTTTTTTCTTCAACAAACACCCATTTGTTTTTAATTTTTTCAATGTCACACCCATTATACTATTTCGGTACTATTCCATTAAATATATTAATAAAATATTGTATAATTATAAAATTCAGAAAAATAAGAAAAAACATAAAAAATCAAAAAATATTATAGAAAATTTTAAAATCAGAAAACTTTAATGTACAATTATATTTTGTATTTTCGTATTTTTGACGACATGTACATAACAAACTATTAATGTGAAAAATCCAAATTAAGAGAAAATAAAAATACCTAAAAAAACATAACAAACTTATCTAAAATCCTACTCATCAGAAAATTTCTTCACATTCAATTTATATTTTCACCTGTATATATGTTGATAGTTCGTTATGTACAATTAACTCATGAAAAGTACTATTTTTTACATGGTTTTCTTTTTCAAAACTTCAAATTTCTTAAATTTTTTAATAAAAGATCTTGATTTTTTAGTTTTTACAAAATCTTGATTAATTTTTTGAATTTTTTAAAAATAAAATAAACAAAATTTTAAAAAGGCTTTAATATATTTTTAAAAAAATTCTGATTTTTATATTTTTTAATGATTTTTTTCTTATTTTTATGAATTTTATAATTATTAATATTTTATTAATATATTTAATGGAATAGTACCGAAATAGTACAATGGGTGTGACATTGAAAAAATTGAAAACAAATGGGTATTTTGTTGAAAAACAAGAAAATATGGGTGTTACTGGAAAACACCTCTATTATAGGGGTGTTTTCCTGTAATTAACCCTTATTTATAAGACACAAGTCCAGATTTTAGTGGACTAGAAACTGACCGTTACATTATCACGTTTTTCACCCACGATCCAATCCGATTTGGAACGTGGCACATGAAGATAAGTTTTAGATCTTTCTCTTATATTTCTAACCATATATTACTTAGTCAAATCCAACATCTTATGTGAACGTTATGATTAGATTACGAAATGTGTGCAGTAGTTCCGCAACAACTTACAGAACAACTTATACCACGTTTTTCGATATTATCCGTTTCTTATTTGACTCAAGCTTTTTTCTTTCCTCTTTCTATTCATGTATAGCACGTCAAAAACGGTTGTGTTATGTATAAGATAAGCACAAAACAAGGAGCTGATGTCAACAACACTTGTTGAATCGTGTATATCAAGTTCTATCATAATTTAGAACATGATACAATTATATCTTGACATAACTTAAAACATGAACATTATAGATATTTTCAATATCTATCTAGAGAATGTATCCCATGGATCCCTTCATTTTCATGGATCCATGGATCCCCCTATCCATCATTGGATCATAAAGCGTTATGGAAGGAGAGAGTGAGACGTGGATTAGCTAACTACTTGTTAGTTGTCTAACTAAGGGTATATTTGTCCTAGTTAGCATTTATTTGTGTAGCATTAAATGCATTAATTGCGTAAGCGTGTAAGTGAGTTGTGTAAGTGTGTAAGTGTGTAAGTGTGTAAGTGTACGTGTAAGTGTGTAAGTGTACTTGATGGTAAGTGTTAGATTGCATTTAATGTGATAAGAATTAATTTCTCATTTTTTCATGTTTGTTATGTCAAAATGTGTAAGTGTCGTAGTTTAATATTTCTGATTTTTTCTTTTCATCAACTCTCCTAAGATCCCTCAAATCAACCCATTTTTTCATCAACCCCCTAACCCATTTTTTCATCAACCCCCTAACCCATTTTTTGTCCACCCACAAGCATGGCATTTTGTGAACAATCTCTTTAAGTTTCTAGATTTTGGTGATGATGATAATGAATTTGAACCGAATTCTGGATTCGTTAGATACCATACGAAAGATGGATAAACCCAAAATGCAAACAAAAAATGCAAACGGATAATGCAAACGGAAAATGCACATGAAAAATGCAAACAAAATATACATATATATTGTGTGGAACATTTAATCCCAACAGGATAATCGGTGTCGCTGAGCGCAACATAGTGAAGTTCAATCAACCTCTGTGATTGTCCAAAATACATATGAAAACTGGAAAAACATTAAATCTAAAGACGAAATGGAAACTCTTCAAACGTAAAACGCAAACATAAAATGCAAAAACAAAATGCAAACACAAAATGCAAACACAAAATGCAAACACAAAATGCAAACAAAAAAATACAAAACTCAACAATCAACCTCAACAATGAAAACCCAATATTTATTATTATTGTTTGAAGTGGGAATCGATGAGAGAAAAATTGATAGAGTAAAAAAGATGAGAGATAAATATGTAGGATTGTGGATGATGAGAGTGTGATATTGATGAGAGAGAAATATGTATGAGTAAGAATGGAGAGAGTGTGAAATTAATTATTAATTAAGTGACATTTATACCCTCACTATCACACACTAACCTAACTATCCTTACAAAACCAACCAAACTAAAAGTACACACAATTTTACATGTGTCACTCTCTCACCAATTCTTTACAATAGATGAGTGGTGATTAAGGGGGATCCATGGATCCATGAAAAAGGACAGATCCACCAGACACTTTCCCTATCTATCTATACATGTAAAGATCATAAGAAACGGATTTCATATGACTGAAATGTGAATATTATAGCAAAACGTGATTAACAATCAATTTTACTTACATTGTCACCCATATAATCAATCATACAATTCGAACTCTATGTACATTGATCATATATTTATAGTTAATCTTACCCACTATAGAGTGATATGTATCTCTCAATCTTAGTAAAGAAACCAATTTATTTTCATGTCACACATGTAAAATAAATTAAGAAACATTTGTAATTAATTTCTCATAGGTGTGACCTGATGAGATCTTTATTATTTAGCAATGAAATTCAAACTCTTTTAAATTTCATAAACTACAAGTGGCACCTAGCAATATGCATTGTAGCTACCCAAATAATATAGATGATAAATCTCTGTGTATATCATTATCTCAAAAGCAACAATTGCTAAGTGTCAATTCTATGTCTCATGATATCATAAACTGATTCAGGGTAGGAATGTGTCATCCTTGTGGAATCAGTTTATTTCTGGATCTCAAATCATATATATATTAAAAGAGAAGTATGATTGGACACGTGTCGCCGTGTGAGCGATTTGGCCTACGTGTCATTTTTTTTAGAATTTTGAATTTTTTTCCCTTTTTTCTGATTGGCTGACTTTTTTCTAAATCCTAAAAACCCTCTTACCTAATTTTTTAAAATTGGTTGCACACAAATTTAAAATTGGTTGCACACAAATTTAAATTTAACAATCATATATATATATATTAAAAGAGAAGTATGATTGGACACGTGTCGCCGTGTGAGCGATTTGGCCTACGTGTTATTTTTTTTGAATTTAGAATTCTTTTCATTTTTTTCTGATTGGCTGACTTTTTTCTAAATCCTAAAAACCCTCTTATCTAATTTTTTAAAATTGGTTGCACACAAATTTAAAATTGGTTGCACACAAACTTAAATTTAACAATTTTTTAAAATTGGTTGCACACAATTCAAATTTCAGTTTAGGCTAAAAATCAGGAGTTATTCTTTTTTGAATTGCTTTTAAATGTCCTCAAATCATGATTTTAGGTTGCAGATAACCCAACTGGCAAATCATATTATGGAAGCAACTGTTATTACTGGAACTCGAGTTGGAGAAAAAGTGTTTTTACATCGGATGCTGATAACACCCTCTGATACTAAGCTTCCTTTCAAAATGAGGCGTAGGCAGTTTCCGCTTAAAGTTGCATTTGCAATGACCATCAACAAAAGCCAGGGACAAACTCTAGCAAGAGTTTGTTTGTATCTGCCCCGCCCAGTATTTTCACATGGACAACTGTATGTTGCTGTGTCTAGGGTGACGTCGAGGAAGGGTTTAAAAATTCTTATTGTCGACAAGGATGGCATACCCCAAAATTCAACCATGAATGTCGTTTTCAAGGAACTTTTCAGAATTTATAGTACAAAGATGGAGGTGTTTTTCCCAACATAACCCGAGTTCAAAACTACCGAAGACCCCAATTGTATTTTCAATTAATTATATAGAAATACATTTCGTTAAATTCATCACCCCGCGCACTGCGCGGGTCAATACCTAGTTATATAGTAATTATGATCAACTCTTTAATCATATGTGCACATACTCATATAATTCCTCAAGGGACCCATTGATATCATTGCTCATTTCAGTATGAGGGACATTGGTATTATTGACAATTACTATTTATCCATATAAAAATATATTTTGAGATACAATCTGATAAAAGTTAGTTACGGGCAATTTAGATTATATCCACAAATATATATTTTCACATGATAAAATAATTATCGCATACCTTGGAATTCAAGACACTAGCAAAACATAAATGACACTAACACAATCCATATTAAATATTTTACTTTTGGTCACCTCCAATACCTTGATCAATTATCAAGTATTCATTTGATTAAATTGACAACATCTTGTCATATGATCTGTAGAACATGATCATCAAATAAACCGAATGCTAATATTTAATTGATAATTAATGTTTCTATTTTATTATATTTATTAGGGACATTTTAGAATATTTCTCAAATCTAGAGCTCTACAATTACAAGTCCTCAACTTGAATTATCTATAAGCAAGAAATATTCAAGGAACAAAATGATAATTATATCATTTATTACATGAACATAAGCAAGAGAACAATCACAAATTGATTGACATCTAGATCACTTTACTAACACAATTACACACAGCGCCTAACCTGCACAATCTGAATAGGTAAGATGGATGACATACATTGCAAACGCACCCAAAACAGAAATATGTACTGGCCGGAACTTGGTGCAACTTCAGTTCCAAAATTTAGACTTGCGCATTTGGCCTTAAAAACCTTTGCAAACCCCGAAACACCAACCATGACGGTGGTGGTTGGAGGACTGCTTTCCTGCTCGATCATGCAGTGCACTTCCTTAAACTCCTCAACAGAACATGGTATTGTGATAAGACCCTTTTGGCGAAACCCATATTCTTTCTCAGCCTTCTTCAACAGCTCCTTGAACAGTGGATGGTTTATAAACATGACTGGTATCACAAACCTTTGCGACTTCTCGCCTTGCCCTCCCACAATAATAGCCATACAACGTTTTGGGACACGAAGATGATTCGAATGAAAGTGAGACATAAAAAAGTGAAACTTCATTATGAATGATTTAAACTCAGGAATCGAAACGTTGAATCAATAATACTAGAAGCAAATTGCAGAGAGCGACCAAGGATCCAATATGCCTAGATTACGACGGGTTAGCGAGGAATTGGAAAATGAACCTGGTATGTGGCTCATAGTAAACTTTGCACAAAAAACAGCATAAGATTGATATATAAGGGATATCTAGAGAGATAAGAGAGGTTATGTTGTTATTGTTGAGGACTCGACTTTATTTATAGCAAACTTAATGATTAAAATAATGAACAACACTTACAAATGAAGCAAAGTCAATCTTATAAATGATTAAAATAAGGATTATTTTCACTTCTAGGAGGTGTTTCTGGACAGGATCTTAGCTTGAACGATTATTTGTTCTTATCAACATTATCGGCTTTTAGTAAGGTCCAAATGTAGGTTGTTTAATTTGTTACACACATTTAATTTTAAAGATTTGATTTATTAATATTCAAACACTCACCCAAACATTTTGTTTGGGCAATTAAGTTTCTAGATCCATCTCTACTCTCTGTTACTAAGGTTTATCTTTCTATAACATTTAAATAAATTATCCTTCGTATGAACGAGTGCTTGTTCATCATGTAACATCCAAAGGTAGCTGGATTTTTATGGATTTGTATTGAAATAATATTGCTAGCATTTCCTTCTGTATTTTTCTGTATTTTATAGATAAATAAGTGATGATTTCTACTACATATAAATCACAGAGTAAATTTTAAAAAGGACGTGTATATTAATGTAGGATCATGGGATGATATTTCAATCGTTTAGTACTAATAATCCAACGGATGAGATTTAATATCTAAGTAAACTCAACCGATAGAGTTTTTTTGCAAAGCCAACTGCCCAAATACTAAGTCTAATCTAAAGCGTTGGAATATTAAAATCAACTATTAAGATTAAATTCTTCCGTCTCGCAAAAAATTAAGGTCTTTCCCAAACTTAACTCATAAAACACAAATCCCTTGTTTACGTTTACAAATTAAAGCCACAATTATTTCCTATTTTACCCTTCTCTTTGTCCAACTTCCAGGAAAGAAACATGTTTTCGATCGTTGGATTAATTGTTCCATGGTTGAAATTTGTAACATTTCTTACCTATATAAAATAAGTCATTAGTTTAAAAAATCCAAATAAAAAATCATTCAGTAAAAAATTATACTAACCCAAAGTTAAATAAAAAAGTATAAAAAATAATTGAATTAAAACAATTGACTATTAGCAAAAAAAATTATTGTCCATCAATAACTTGTAAGTATAGTTTACAATAATTTCAGTAAATAGTAAACCAACATAACATTATTAGGCTTGGTCAATATTTATATTTCATCTATTACAGTAATAATCAAGAAAATGAAAAATGAAAAATTACAATTTCGTCAAGTGGCTTGTCATCTGTGTGGTGACGTTATTGGGCTTGAGCGTTGGATTGGGCTTTCAAATGATGGGTCGGTGAGGGATTGATTGGGATTTAAGATGGACTTTTACAGAGCCCACTAGAAAAGCTGTGGTCGATGATCTAATCAACCCTAGTTGTTATTTTTATATAATTTTTTGATGAAAAATCAACCCTAGTTGTTATTTTAAGTTTAATTTGGTTGAGTTTTGTATAACTCATCTGTCAATTCTGACAGCAGCTTCTTGTCCCATTTGTGGGGCAAACTTTATGAAAAGTTAGGCAAAAGAGTCTTTATGCAAATAAATAGTTATCTTGTGTAGGTTAAGGAAGTGGAATTCTTAGTTGGATGGTGGATATAAAATATAAGAGTATTCAAGAAAGAAGAGTTTAGGTTTTATACATAGTCAATAAATAATCAAGTTTAGTCATCCGATTAGGTTGAGCATCTCAATTACAAATGTAAGCACCAAATTGCAATCACAAAATTTGTTTTTTTACAAATATTAAGCAAGTAATATATGATAAGATGGCTGTTAAATTTGTTTGTTAAATAGTCATGAGTACATTTCCCCTAAATAATTTCCTCTAATATAAGATATCTAGAGACAACTATAGGTACTCGAACAGTTGAAGAACATTAATATAATAAGGAATGATCAAGTTGATACAAGTTGAATAATCAAGTCAAGAGGAATAGCATGAGACGAGATTGAGACCCCATACAGCTTCTCCTCTGATATATTCTCCACTACAACTTTACAAGGTTACTTTTTATACTTAAAAATGGTTAGTCAGGTATAGAATTTATCAATAAGCACTAGACTAATGAAATTTAAGAAGGCAATGGAATTTAATCAACTTAAATTACAACACTTAATTTGTTAGTTACGAGTAGTTAAGAGACCTAAAGTCAACGGAAGTGTACCTTGGCTTAAATTCTTGAAGAAATTGGAAACAAATAATTCAAGGTCAGAACAATAAAAACACATTCTCTAAATGACCGATCATAGTCCAGCTATGTTGTCAACTATTGTCTCCAAATTTGTTTTGAATTTAGACGTAAGCTTTGTACAACAAAATTGGGTCCACGGGTAGTCCAAAAACTCCAAGTGGGTCGACTTAGGTTCACTCGTTTTCTAATAATAATTCACAGGACACCACTCATGTCTACTTTGAATGAACAATTTTATAATTTCAATTTTTTATACTTTGTCTCGTCTTTTTTGCATACATCAGTATTGCATCAAACTGACATCACCAAATCTTCCAATGTTGAGTAACTTCAGTTACAGCAGAATTTAAATCAATAAATACTAGTTTCGAAATATTCATGGTTATGGAACCTTAAATTAAAACGAATGATTCAATTCATAAAATTTAATATATTCTTCTTACATTTGTAAACTTTGAACTCAAACATATAATATTGTTTTCTTAAATTTAATAAATAATATATTCTCAACAACAAATTTTAGTGTTTTTAAAACAATAAATATTTTGTTTTCTTTCATTTTGGAAAAATTAAATGGAACGGAGTAATATTTTCTGCAAGTTTTATTATGAGAGAAAAATCTGTGTTACGTCAAATCTTCACTTCAATCCGTACCTTATATTACTCATCACTATATTTGTCCACTTTAATTATTTTATACATCACAAATCATTAAAAAGGTGGATAAACTTTGTGAACGGAGGGAGTATCAAACTAAAAATTACGGGTTAAGATTGTAAGGTTGCTTTCATGGCTCTGACTCTGATGAAAACACTTGCAACGAAATGGACGGAGGACAGGTCATGGGACCCACTTTTCGTCCGCAGGCGTGCACGCCATGGACCCACACCGCATTAGGGTTGACATTTTTTATTTCAATGTATTTTCCACAATGGTCAATTATAATCATCATAATGTGTATAAATTAATTAGGTTAACTCTGGATAACTTTCACTTTTTAAAACCTAAAACGACAGCCATCTATGACTTGGTATAGTTCACCGTCCTATCAATGTCCGTCCACCACCTCGGCCGCCATCTATTAATTAGTAATGCAACTGTGAAACAAACAAAGTGTGTCATTATGGAAGGGTAAACTCTGATATTAACGATAATCAAAAATTATTATTACCCTTCGGGTTATTAATAGCTAGGGCTTGCACATATGTGCTAGGGTTAGGGTTACCACTAGATGGTCTGTTCATCAATTTTAGGTAAATGTCTTAGGGGTAATTAATGTTTTTGTCTAGGGATAAATGGCAGTACACGATTGGCAATACGAAGTTGACATCACTACGAGGGGGTGCGACTTCTTTACAATGTTTGGTCAAAGACATGAAGGTCTTAAAAATATGATGACTGACATTGATATTTGTTTGGTGTGTTGAGTTTGGTTATTGTCATTGAATGTCACAATTCAATATAGTCATTCTAGCACTAAAGACTTGTGTTTGACTATTGCTGAAATGAGTCAATTCTCAATCACAATTGAAACATCTGACAGCCGTTCAGGCATTAACACTTAGAAAATGGTTTGGTAAATATAAGTCTTTCACAAGTCACAATGGAACTGAAGCTAACGACTAACAGATACCAACAAATTTTTGTATAAATGCATATATAGGAATGAGGGGTTAAGTTTTAGGAGGACATTAAAGTATATGTGAGACGGAAGGAAGGACGAAATCTCAACCGTTGATGATTAGAAATCAATGATTGGATCATGTCCTACTGTCTCACAAATATTTGATTGTCCTCCTATATCTTTACCCTAGGAATGAGTTCGATAAAGACAATCAATTTTTTGTGAAACGTAAATACATCAATTTTTTGAGAAGGATGCTCAACCACCCTTGCATTTTGCAAATCTAACGATCTAATTTAATTAAAAACCTACTTTAAACTCAACCGCAAGATCATTCAAATTAATGGTAATTGACTGTTGATATTCATCCGTCTCACAAAAATTACATGTCTCTCTAGAATTTAACCCTATATGTCTCGGTATAACATAAATCCTGATGGAAAAAGTTCATGTAAGAAGTAGTATATTTTTTTTAAAATGGCGAGGCGTAATCATGACCGTTAATTATTAATAATTAATCATACGCACGATATTCGATTTAAAATAACTGCCAAATGTAACTCTTATATTTTTTACAAATTAAACCACTCATTTTAATTAAGTTTTTAAAATTAATCGTCGAATTAATCAAATTAAAACCTGTCACATAAAATATACTCTCTTCGTTCCATTTTAAGTGTCCCATTTGAGAACTTTCACGGTTTTTAAGACAATTGAAAAATGTGAGATAAAAAGTAAGAAAGAAAATGAGTGAGATAAAAAGTATGAAAGAGAGTGTAAATGTAGAGGTAAAAAAGTTTCTATTTTAGGAAATGAGAAGATCATTTTGGGACATCCAAAAAGAAAATGGGACACTCATATTAGGACGGAGGGAGATTAGTACCAGTCCTAATATTCAGTATATCACTAGGGAAATTAAAAGCTGAAGTAAATTGATGAATAAGTTTGTTGATATGGGAGCCACACCCTACTGATCCGTCTCTTATTGGTTTTGTGGGGCTCCAATCATTTCATTGGCTAGACAAACCATCTCTCTCCAATACAAAATATACAATACGTTTATTCCGCTACACAATAAAATAAATAAATGACTTTAAATCCCTTTTCATACACATCCTTTTAAAAAACAATGCTTGAAATTGTACTGAAACTCCTTCCGAATAAAATTAGATTAACATTATTAGTCTCTTATCAAGAAAGATTGCGACAAATCCTTTGGATATGTGCTAAAGCTCAATTTAATAATTAGCCCTTAAACACATTCAATGATTCCTAACAACTAAAAGAAATGCAACTAGCTGGTCTGAAGAAATATGACTTAATAAACAACGTGCAAAGCAGGCTACTGAATATGAGTATCAAGTCCTCACATCGATCATTCTCCAAATAATACTTTAATCTGATGTGCAAACTTTTACCCTAATAAAAAACGGAGAATATATAATCAACAGAGGAACTTTATGTAAAAATGTAATTATCTTTTTTGTTCCAAGGTCTTGAAATGTCAACCCACAAATCAGAGTTTACCAATTTTGATCGTTAATTTATTCATCAGAACCACTGACTGATCCATCGAATTTAGTTGAGGTGGCACTATTCAACAAAATCTAACCCACTATATATAAAACCCTAGTGATGCTGCGGTATCGAGTTTATAATTTCAAAGAATTATAAGCACCACACAATTACCGAGGGAAACATCTCCTAAGCACCAAACCATCCATCTCTCTAGCATATATTTCAAAATTTTAAAGTGCGAAGGAGCAAGAGAGCACACATCATAAAAGAATCTCTCTCATCAAGAACACAAACATAAAGCATTTTCATCAGCATAAAGCGTCATATACTTTCTTGCTATCAATGGCAGAGGAGTATCATCAACAACAGTCCAACATATGCAGCCAGAATTGGTGGAGTACCAACAACAGCAGTACGAATAACCCGTCCGGCCGTGGCAACAATAGATATGAAAGTGGGAGTGGAGCTGAAGATCCTTCGGTAGAACATGATATGAATAAGGTGGGAATGATAAGATTGGATGATTCAGTTTCCGTTTCCGGCAGCCCATCTTCTATGATGTTTCTTAATACCAACCATAAGGTGCCTGGAGCAGCTCCTTGTTCGATTTTGAGTGGCCGTGATGGTGCTGCTGGTGATGGTATGTTGGTTGCGACAAACTCGCAATACATGGGATTAGGATTGTCTTCTCAAGGAGTGGACTGGGACCAAGCATTACTGTAAGTAACTCTTACATTTCTTTAAATATTTAGAGCCCACTTTAAGTTTATGATTGTCAGAGGAGCATAATTTCCTATCTTGATTATTAGTACTTGTTGCTTATCAATATCGATCTATGAGATAAAGTTGTTTTAAGCAACAAAGTAATATTTCGAAGAATCTAACATTTTGTTGCCCTTTTATTTTTTATAGTCGTGGAGGAAAAGCTGATCAAAGCAGCTTTAGATCCATGCTGGAAGAAGATCATGTAAGTTCAGGCGCAAATTTTCAACAGGAAATCCAATGGAAACCTAGCAAGATATTCACAACACATAGGGAAGAATCCTCTTTAGGTCGGAGTGGATTCTCTTTAGACCAACCTCAGTTCAGCAGCCCAAATGAGGAGAATAGCACCATAACATGTCACAACTTACCGAGTAGCTTTATCGATAATTCACCATCAGTTGTATATGGTGGAAGCCCTTCAAGCATGCTTCAAAGCTTGCTTGGACCAAACAACAATCAACCACAACAGCAACAAGCATTTTTCGATCAACGAAGTATGGATGATTATTCTTATAATCATGAAAACTATGGGATGAACTCAAATGAAAGCCAATATATGCCACCTACTAGTTTCTCATCCGATAACAAGTTCCCTTTATTTATGAGAAACTCACCCCCAAAGCCGCAACCTTCGTCTCAAAATCAGTTGCAGTTCTCCAACAATGCCCCATACTGGAATGCATCGTCTGTGAGAGTTGTGCCTGATGTTAGGGCAAACTTCATGTCATCAGTGCAGCCTCAGTTTTCCACGAGCATAAATTCATCTTTCGAAGAGAAACCTAAGGTATTTTATACGTATCTTTGTGCATGCATACCCATCACCCATGTCTTTATTCATTATGTCACTGAATCAAGAATGAGGTTATAAGACAGACTAAAAACCAACCCATGTTGATTGTATGGCAACCTTTCCGGACAGAATAATTTAAAGGATGGGAATAAAGACTCAGCAGTGGCAGCGAAGAAGAGTGGGGCTGAAGCTTCAGCGAAAAGGCCAAGAAGTGAATCATCCACATCAACTTTGCCACCCTTTAAGGTTGATATTATTTCCATTCATCAGTTTGTATTTCATGGCGGACCTCTCTAGACATATTGTTATAATCACTAATCTAAAAATCAAAGAAACCTTTCTTCATACTCTTCATTATTATTCATTATCTACTGTGCTTTGTTGTAGGTGAAGAAAGAAAAGATGGGAGACAGAATCACTACTCTCCAACAATTAGTATCGCCTTTCGGAAAGGTAATTAATATTTCTTAGCTAAGTAGTAATGTAGTAACGCCTTATTGTTTTTGTTAATTTTTTTATGTACGTAACGTTTTAATTAGAGTGTATCATTCAAATACGTGATTATGTGGTGCTTTGTTGTTTGTATATTCGCAGACTGATACAGCCTCAGTGCTTTCTGAATCCATTGAGTATATAAAGATTCTCCATGAGCAAGTTCTTGTAAGCTTTTCAAATTGCTTAATGGCAAATACAATTAATAATTTGCAGTTTTTGGTTCTTTAGCGTTAATTCTTTTGTCAGGTTTTAACTGCACCATATATTAAAAATGGCGCAATGATGCAGCACCATCATCAGGTAATCAGAGACAGCATCTGAATTTTTCTAGTTTTTTTATTTACTGCGATGGTTACACATGTGAAGTAAGACGAGTATTTAGGGTTTATCTAATTATTGCAACTTTTTTATTTATCAATGTCTAATACAGCATATGGAAAAATCAACCAGTAGAGACTCCACAGGACCTAAACAAGACCTGAGAAGTAGAGGGTTATGTCTAGTTCCTCTTTCCAGTACTTTTCAAGTAACTCATGAAACCTCTGTTGATTTCTGGACCCCTACATTCGGAGGACCGCTGCGGTAGGCAGAGAATCTAGAGCTAGGATGTTCATCCCCACGCCGTAAGACTCTAAATAATCATATGATTAGAGCGTAAGCAAAGAGTATATACACATATGGTGCTATAGCTAATATCTTATCATCTAAGCCCAAGCCAAGTTGGGGGATCAAATGATAATGTATTCGCTGTCTCAAATCTGTATAATTTTTCTAGTTAGCTTTCAATATCAAGCATGGAGTATTAGTGTCACAAAGAGGAACATATCTGCAAGTTGCAACAATGGAGAGGAAAGCAGATCCAACTTGATGTCACACTTGCAACAACATATGAACTTATCTTATTAACAAGATAATGATTTGGTCTTAGAAGAACTTAAAACAGCTCTAGAAAAATTGTTAAAGCAATATGAGGGTATTGTGATTGTAATATTAAATGCTAAATGGTGCCCTAGAAAAGCATGTCACTATTGCTGCCTTTTGTATTTTTAAGAAGGAAAGTAAAGAAAGAAGCTGGAAGGAAAGGAAAGAGGAGGAAAAGAATGTCTAAGAAAATGAAAGTGGAAGAAGGGAGGAATATTAGGGTTGCTGAATATTTAGAGTTCAGAACAAAAGGACATGATCTGAAATCTCACTTTGGATTTGTTTATACTGTGTTTGGTGAATGTAGTGGATTGATGATCCATCAGCTCCTGGCCTCCTCTGGCTCCTCCATTTGTGTTAGAGTTCTATTGAATTCCGTAGATATTCATATTTTTCTGCCTTTTTTCAATGTTTGAATTTGGTCACAAGCAGCTTCTCTGTGTTCCTCAAGAAAAAAAATTAATACTTTTTTTAGAAATATTGTTTTTCATCCCGATCATCAACTCTTGCTGATGATCCGAAAGACCAAAATGTCACTTTTATCATGAATCTAATATAATTACGTTGCATGCACATAAAGATATCAATCTTGCTGTCCTGCATTCTACATCTTGATTCAGAATCTAGTGGTTCAACCCCCTTCAAATTCATTTAAGCGTGAAGTTTGTCCGATCTTTAACCATGCATAAAAAGCAATTAGGTTTCAGCATAAAAAAGAAAGATTCCTGTATCATCATACCGAGAAACCCTTTTGGTGCGAAGGGATACAACTTCCAAAACAGTCCAACAGAACAATTAAAGTCATGACTCACAAATGGCTTAATTACATGGTCAGAATTGTGGCTACCACACCTGAATGTGGGCTTCATACTTTAGAGACATTGGATACCTCTCTGTACTTGATGGCCCAACATGGAACTTTAACTAATTCTGATCTCAATTTAGTTCTTGTGAGATTTCATATATTCTTCAACAGGTCATGCCATCAAAGAGTAGCTTCTAGCTAGTACATCGAGCATCCGACATGTCAGCTGTACTGTCAAGACCATGTGGTTAATGCAATAAACAAGAAATCTACATAGGATACTTGCATAACTGTATAAGATGAGATTTCATGTCACATATACACGTAGAGACTTAGAAAATTTGTAAATTAAAACTGTTAATAACTCTCCGCAGCATAGGTGTTTGACCTTTTAGTGAACATGAAGGACCGTGGTTAGTGTATCTAAGGACTCAGGAACTGTTAGGGACCTGATCCCAGACTGCAGGGACTTCACAAAGTAAAACACAGCGGAAATGATGTCGAATGATTTCTTTATTAAATCAATCGACTATACAAAACAATAGTTTGCAACATGTAACAACACACAAGCTATTACAATACAAAAGTCAGCTTACCCAGGGTCAGTACCCTGTTCGTGACTTCCAGAGACGCGTACCACACACGATTCCCCCTGAATCTGTTGTAGCTCTCTCAAACCAAAGGGCTGGGTTCTGATGCACTTTAGCCTTACTCAGAACGCCCTTGGTTCCTCCTGAGATCCCTCCACCTTGTCTCCAGGTCCTCGAGACCCTCAACTTCGAGCTTATCTTCTTGATGCGCTTTAGCCTTACACAAGAAGATCTTGAACTCCTTCGAATCCCTCTCTGGATTCCTTGAGTTGCTCAATGAGTTTGGATGGAAGACACCTCCTTGGATTCCTCCTGAGATCCCTTGCACCGCGGCTGGGATGTCCTTCTTCCACCAGGTCCTCGAGACCCTTCACTCCAAGCTTATCTTCTTGATGCGCTTTAGCCTTACACAAGAAGATCTTCAACTCCTTTGAATCACTCTCTAGATTCCTTGAGTTGTGCTTGAGTTTCGAATGGGAGAGGCAATTCAAAATGGCTCCATTCCTCACATTTTGAATAGAGACCCACTTGCAGGGTCTTGTCCTCGGATGAACAGTGACCGATGGGACGGCACTGTTCACTTTGTGCTTTCGGCTGCCTCCTATTATCCACTAGGTATAGCATGGCTTCCTCTATCTTTTGCAAGATATTCACGAGTTCCAAAGTCGGCTTAATTGGTACTTTCTGCAGCAAGCTTTTCTCTTTCATGCTCTGCTGTCCTTCACGTGATCTGCTGTGTCCTCAGGTCCCTGATTGTTAATCCCAGGTACTTGATCCTTTCAAGTCCTTCGTGATTGTCAAGACCTTCTGTCCTTAGCTCAGGTATAGCAACCTGAACACTTCACCCAAGACATTAAATGAATGCTGTCATCATCAAAACATGGGTACGAGATCCTTTGAGTTCACAAGAGGTATCCGAACCTCAAAACCCTCTTGAGGGATGTGAACCTCAGGATCTAACAATTTCCCCCTTTTTGATGATGACAAACACACGATAGATAATATAATGAAAGCATAGCAAATGAACATAATCTATCAGTGAGTCACAAGTACGGACAGTTCCCCCTTAGCCTAGACCAGGGCTCTCACTCGAGTATCAGGGACAGGTCCCTGATATGATTCCCCCTGAGTGAGATACCCATAACTCTTCCCCCTTTTGGCATCATCAAATAAGGATTAGAGAGTTAAACAAATAAGCCATCAATAGGATTAGTCAAAACATGCAATAAAATTGAAATTATGCAAACTTCAAAATTAAATGCAAGATGTCAAGAGTGCATAACAAAAAAAGGATAAATGTGGTGGGGAGCAAGGAATGGATAAGTCTATGGTGGCGTAGGGTATTAGCATTCTCTGATTCAGGTTCGCGAACCTGACCCAGAAACTAGGTTCCCAACCCAGATCACATCCTTGATCTTAATCACG